>JACXGK010004151.1:9132-40143 GCA_016801125.1 Novumbra hubbsi | reverse complement strand
ATGCTCCCTGTAATAAACAAGGCCAGAGTAAACCCACTCCAGTCTTACTGGGATGCTCCCTGTAATAAACAAGGCCAGAGTAAACCCACTCCAGTCTTACTGGGATGCTCCCTGTAATAAACAAGGCCAGAGTAAACCCACTCCAGTCTTACTGGGATGCTCCCTGTAATAAACAAGGCGTAAACCCACTCCAGTCTTACTGGGATGCTCCCTGTAATAAACAAGGCCAGAGTAAACCCACTCCAGTCTTACTGGGATGCTCCCTGTAATAAACACGGCCAGAGGAAAACTGACGAGAGATCAAAAATGCAAAGAACTGAAAATGCTTATTTTCATAATTTCGCAACATTTTACTAACAATATACCAAGGCAAGTGTCCTTACTTATAATACCTTTAGTATTACATTACATATGTCCACCCCCCTGGACATCACTTCTCATTTCCAATATGTACACTGCTTACACAATGGCCTACATGTTATTGGTCAGGTATAAAATCAGAATGACTGCATGTCATTGTGGCAGTAAATGAAATGCACTATAATACCATCTTTACCTACATTTTCAGATATGACATATACTCTCTCTCTCAAATCCATAACCATAAAACTAACTTGCTCGCTCGCTCACACAAACACAGACCACTCATGCCCATGCATTCACCAATGGCACCACACAAAAAAAAAAAAAAAAAAACGGTATTCTATTAGATCTTGCAAAAGGAAATCAACTTGATCTGAGGATAAGATTAGCTAGCCTGGCTGGCTGATGAAGGGGATACGACCTGATATGAATGTCATACCATGTTCCCGAAATATTTATAATGTTTATATAATTAGTATGTATCCATCCACAAAAATTGGACTTACATGTATCCTCGAAACCGGCTGAGGTCGTTGTTGGGGTTCTCACATTCAATACGGCCATGGAAGTGTTCTGGAGTCAACTCGGAACACTGTAACAAATGAAACACACTACAATAAAATGTTTACTATGTATTTGTACATTGCTTTTAGAATTTTTTTTAAGGTACCTGAAATTCAATAAAATGTGTTCGTGTTTTCTACCCTGCCTTTCCCCTTGCACTGCTTTTGTCATTTCGAATTGTATCTCGATGACTCTCTTTCATCTCAGTAAAAGCTCAAATCTAGGAAGATGTTGAAGAGAACATCATGAAAGACGGCCTTATACTGCTGTGCTACAGGGGAGCAACACTCTTATAGACTCAATACAATGTTGGCCTTTGCCTTGCATTATATAACAAAAACGTATGAATGTAAAATGTTGTGGTGGGGCAATTGTCCATGAATAAAGATTATGGGGGTTATTTAAATGCGGAGTCCTACATGGATTTTGATTAATATGTGCCAGAAGAAAATGCAAAAGCCCCCGAGTTCATTTGCTGTCTCAGATTATCCAGAAACAAAAAGGATAGAAATTCAGAACCAGACAGGAGCTTCAAGGGACCACATACCTGTTGCAGTAGGTCTCTGACCACCTCTCTCTGTTTGAGGTTCGTCTCCCCATCCAGGTTAGCGGTCTCTATGTAACAGACACCATGAGGGTCTGAGGAGTACAACAGCAGCATGTCAGCAGGGATGATCTCGTTACAGGACAGACGAACAAAGTCCCCCACACGGACTTCCTGCCAATGTTGGTCCACGTATGTCTGGTGCTTCCTGTGGAGAAGAGACCACAAAATAACCCGTTAACCGCTTGAGAGAATTGACAGACCCTCTGTGGTTGAAATGTTGCTGAGGCATAATCGACTCAACACAATCAAGGAATCATGTCCTCTAAACAAGCAATTATACTCCTGAACACAGGCAGCGATTAACTGTACTTTACACAGATATGGCGTTGTAATATACTTTCCACATACATGGTAATGTGATATGATTTACACAGCTTTACACAGACAGTGATGTACTGTACTTTACACAGACACGTTGATGTAATATACTTCACATAAACACAAAAAAAATTAAGAGAACACTTAAATCACTCATCTGGTGTCAATTAATGAAAAATATCAAAGATCAAAATCTTTATTGTACATTTTGGAATTTGTTTAAAACAAAATGTCGTAGCAATGGTCAATGGAAACCAAAATCACCAAACGATTAAGGGGTGGATTCCACCCCCTAAAAAATCAAAGTAAACAATTGAAATCACTGAATGTTCCCACTTGCGTGAATTTCATCACGACAACCTATAATGTGACTTAGTGTGTATGGCCACCAGGTGCCTGTATGCACTCCCAACAACGTCTGGCCTGCTCTAGTAGGCTCAAACCGTGCATAGGAGGTGTTGAGCTGCTCGGGGAGCAAAGCGGCTACAAGGTTTCACACAAACATAGTCTGTCATGTGTCTCAGTCCACACCACATGTGTCTGGGGTCAGAGCTGTGGTAGGTAGACTCCAACTTATCCTTGTAGTGTCTTTTTGCATCTCTGATGGCCTTACATGGATCATATCTGGACCTACTCCACACCCCCAGGTGCTGGGACTATAGGCAGAGGGCCATACTCTGAGGTTAGCATGCACATTACCATACCATTGTTTGGGTTCTTTACCGCCGGGCACTTGGAGATATATACTGAGATATATGCCGACTCTCTGTATTCATCGATGTCCCCATCGGCTGCCACACATAACATCTGCTAATCTGATGTTTCAATCCAGTCATGTAGATTGGTGATGGATTCCCAATTCCAACTGCCCAACAGACCGGTTTGACCAGTTTCAGTATTTCTATGAGATCCCATCTATAGATGATCTCTCCACAGCTTGTTCCTCAGTGTGGTATGATAATACAGAACTGTAGCATGCTGAAAGTGGTGACAGGGGGTATACTCTGTAAGCATTTGGGAACTGAGGAGACCAACGACAATGTTCACCATTAATAGCGCCTTCACAAATGTGCAGGTCACCCATGACATGTGCACTAATGCAACCCTATACCGCTCACAGATGTGCAGGTCACCCATGACATGTGCACTAATGCAACCCTATACCGCTCACAGATGTGCAGGTCACCCATGACATGTGCACTAATGCATCCCTATACCGCTCACAGATGTGCAGGTCACCCATGACATGTGCACTAACGCAACCCTATACCGCTCACAGATGTGCAGGTCACCCATGACATGTGCACTAATGCAACCCTATACCGCTCACAGATGTGCAGGTCACCCATGACATGTGCACTAATGCAACCCTATTCCGCTCACAGATGTGCAGGTCACCCATGACATATGCACTAATGCACCCCTATACCATTCACAGATGTGCAGGTCACACATGACATGTGCACTAATGCACCCCCATACCATCACAGATGTGCAGGTCACCCATGACATGTGCACTAATGCAACCCTATACCGCTCACAGATGCTGGCTTTCGAACTGTGTGCTGATAACAAGCCGGATGGTCCCCCTGCTCTTTGGCCCAGTGGACGGAGTGTCCATGAATCCCAAACATAATTAACCATTTTGAATCCTCTGACCACAGGACATTTTTCTACTTCACCTCAGTCAATCTTAAATGAGCTTAGACCCAGAGAAGGTGGCGGTGGTTCTGAATGTTGTTTTATAAATAGGTTCTTCTTTGCATTGTGGAGTTTTAACTTGCATTTCAGAAGTGTTCCTGAGGCCATGCAGTGACGTCCACTACAGAATCATGTCTGGTTTCAATGCCGTGCCACCGGAGCGCCCAGAGATCGTGGCACTACAATATTGGTTTTCGGCCTTGTCCCTCGCATACAGAGATTTCTCTGGATTTTAATTCATCTTTTAATGATATCATGTACTTTAATTGAAGAGTTCCCCAAACTCTTTGCAATTGTACATTGAGAAAAATTCTTCTTTCCTGGTTCCTCTCTAGGTTGCCTGGTTCCTCTCTAGGTTTCTTCCTACAATCCGGCCCCCATAGGGAGTTTTTCCTAGCTAGCATGCTTCAATCCTGTTGTTGCGTGCTCACTGGGGTTTTAGGCTGGGTGTTTTTTGTAAAAGCACTTTGTGACAACTGCTGATGTAAAAAGGGCTTTATAAACATTGTTAAATTTTTAACAATTGTTGCACTATTTGAGAGTGGAACCCTTTACTTCTGAAAGAGAATCTGTCACGTCCATGGTGTGAGGCAAGACCAAATGCAGACATTTTAAATGAAAGGTGAATTTAATCCATAAAACACAAAACAAACACTACACGAACTGTAAACGCAAAATGAAAGGTGCTGAAGGAAACAGCAAAAACATATAAGCGACTTACAAAAAGAAACGTGTAGCGTATCCACTGGAATAAACATGTAAACAAAACCGGACCATGACCGTTGTGAACTATAAGCAAACAAACAATAAACCACTGTGTGTGGAAAATGCCCTAACCTAAGTAGGCTCCCCAATCAGAGGCAACTGAACACAGCTGCTCTGACTGGAGAGCCCACAGTGGCATAAAGAAGGCCAGAGGCCTCTCTATGTGTCATGTCCTGACTGGGGGTGAGCCCCAAGGCATAGAGAAGGCTTGGGGCCCCAGCCAGGACATGACAGAATCATCTGGGATGTTACTGACCTCGTGCCAATTAACCTAATTAGTTGTGGGATGTTCCACCAGGTTTTTTTATTTTGCATAACACAACTTTCTATTATTTTGTTGCCTCTGTCCCAGCATTTTTTGTGGTCATGTGTCTCAAGGAACAATAACATTTCCACATTTGATACGTTGTCTTTGTACTATTTTCCCTTGAATATAGTTTTTACATTATTTGCAAAGTTTTGCATTCCGTTTATAAACCGGGTTTAAATGATTCGCACATCATTGCATTCTGCGTCTCATTCCATTTTACCCAGCGTACCAACATGGTGTAACTTTTACAGGAAATCCCAGCATAGCGTGTTGGTGCCTATTGACGCAGGATATGCTCAATATGTTTTATTACTAGTCATAATAAATCCATAAACATGTGACCTTCATTTTCTGTACATATTATGCACTGCGTAATAACGTAAAAAACACTCAAATCCACCATTAGCCTGATCTAAACAAAGAACCATGGAACAAACCCTGGCCACTGTAGGGCCGACCACTCACCCGCTGTATACAGAGGCCATGTTGTGGTTGATCTTCTGGTCAAAGCGATAGCGGCGATAATCCTCCAGAGCGTCCTTTATGGCGATGACAATGAGCACAACTACCAGGGGAATCATGGTGATCTCCTTCTGGAAGGCCTCCACCACCGGGACCCAGTTCAGCATCACCAGGAACAGGAAATACAGATTTGCAGTTCTGTGGGAAAGAGGTCTGATGAATCCCACAACCTTACGGGTGTGTTATGGCCCCTATTTGGCATCTGCTCCCTTTTTTTATATCGTGGGGCATTGTTTTATGTTTCAGTAAATAGAGATCGTTTTGTTCCTCTGAAATATCTGCACCTGCCCATCCTCACCTGTGAAACTGCTGGAACAGGTTCATGGGAATGAAGGTCAGTAGGCTGTACTTGGTGGTGCGGATTCGGTTACCATGGTATCCTTTGGAAATACTGTGGTACTCGTGTTGGTGGGTCCCGTGTCGAGGGACCACGGTCCTCCGTTTGCCAGTGAGCCGCTCTGTGTTGTGGAGCTCTGGGGAGCTCTTGGTGGGATGGGAGGCAGGGGCAGAGTACGACACTCGACCAGAAATCAGCTGCTGCCAGCGATGTCTGACCCAGTAGAACTGCTCCATAGGCCAGATGGAACCCACCCCCTCTCAGAGCCTGGTTGGCCACACCTCTTGTACTATTGGCCCCCTCAATGAGACGTTCTTCTGAAAGAGAAAGGTTCAAAATTATACATCAAGGTGAACTTGATGAAATGTGACTACTGACTTCTTCATTTTCAGAAATCTTTAGTCTACTTACTACAAGCAAACAGGTCATGGTTGAATAGTTACATATTTTTACTGCTTAACTGGAAGGTCTACTAGAAAAGGCTTTTAATGTAAAACGCAGAAGTTTATCAGTGACAATTGTGGGTTTGAATGTTCCTCAGTATAATAGTTCATTTAAAAAAACGTGTTAATCTTTGTCGTAGTAACAATGTGTGTGTGTGTGTGTGTGTGTGTGTGCAGTGGTATAAGATGATTGGTGGTGGATCCCCTGCTTCCGGAGGTGACAAATACACCATCAATGAACATCTCTATTCCCGAATGTTGTCATGTTTTATGTATTGACTGGTCTCATGGCAACAACACCCAATATATATGGGATTTTTAGAGACAATTCATTGTCCTCTTAGACAGAACAACTCCTATTTAAAATATCCCCCACAGAAACCATTACCTATAAAGCTATTGAATACCAAAAAAAATCCCATTCAAAAGAGATTTTCCCCATCGAACGTAAAAACTCAAAGCAAACATACATCTTGAGAACACTCACGTATCCTTGTTGAGAAGAGTTAATGAAATTAAAACATTTTTATAGCAACCGGACTCAATCATCTGAGATTAAGAAACACACAGGATAGGTAAAAAATATATCAGTAAATCCAATACAAAGAAACACTTGCTCTTCCAAACTGTTTGTCACCATTAAACTGGTGTTTTTGTGTCACATTACATATAGTAAAGGCCTTTATGGTGCATGAAACCAAGCTGTATCTTACAACTATATAAAGTGGTGTGACCTATGAGGAATTTCAAGATATAAAAGTAAAACTGAAACAGTCAATTCAAGAGGAACTAAAAGGAATACACAAACTATAGTTGAAACATAATACGCTACCAAACACAAAGCAGTCCATAGTAGAAGTGAGAAACAGAATAACAAATAAATCTTGATAATGCACCAGATTTAGATGGATGATTGCCATCTGTAATAAATGAAACTCAGTTACTAATACATTGACCTACAAAGGCTTGGTTTTTTATGACAGAGATTACACTCCTAGGAAAAAATGGTGTAGCAACTGGTAACGTAAAACTGCCAACACTGTAAGAACTGCTAATGTTTTAATAACTTTTTGCATGTATAATGTACTACACATATTATTATATTTTGCATAGATGATCCAATTAAAATGCAAAAACAAAAAAAACAATGCTGCAATAACTTCATAATATGTATTTAAGTAGCATGCTGTCCATTGTAATGACTTCTATTTTACTACTTCGGATTACGATCTGGGAAACTTGGAGGCCAGGGCCACACCTCTACCTCATGGTGTTCCTCAAACCATTCCCGAGCACTGAACGCAGTGTAGCATTGTTTTGCTGCAAGATGCCACGGCCTTCAGGAAGTACCATCGCCATGAAGGGAGGTTCCTGGTCTGCAATGACGTTAAGGTAGGTGGCAAATGTCAAACTGACGTCCACATGAACGCCTGGATCCGAGGGTTTTCAGGCGTCACACTCCCTCCACCAGCTTGTCATCCTTCCACAGTGATCCTGGTGCCATCACTTCGCCAGGTAAGTGGTGCTCACATAGTACACCCGATTCAATAAATTGGCACAAATGTCTAAGTGTGTTTTTGCTTTGTCATTGTGAGGTCTTCGGTGTCGACAGACGGACAAAAAAAGGATCAATTATTAAATAATCCTAGAACACCCCCAAAATATGCAGTGTAGTGGTGTCAGACTTAAACCTCATCATCAGACTCTTGTCAACACACAGGTCACAAAGCCAAAAATTATTGTCTCAAAGCCATTCTTATGTCTCTGGCGCTCAAAAGAAACACACTTGACCCATATTGTCTGAATGGAAACCAATGGAACAGTAGTGGCAGTCCATCCACATTCCTCCAAGCACAAAGTGTAAAATCACCCAGACAGGAACAAAAAACCCTACAGCAACATGCTGGGATCTGGAGGTCTCAGCTAACATCAGTGTTCCTAAATCCACCATAATAAAACTGCATCTTTTTAAGAATAACAAGAAATGTAAATCTAAATGGTCCAGCCACCAGCCCTAAACCCAAATGAGATGTTGTAACAGAACCTGAAACTATATGTCACTGAGTGGGCCAAAAGTCCTCCTTGGTGCTATGAGAGGCTGATCAGCTAGAGGAAGGGTTTGGTATTGACTGTTGCCAACATGTCTTTAATAAATATATGAAATTACAATAAACATAACGAATTATTTATTAACGCCATTTTATCTCCAATAATATTGGGCTGGTTTCACAAAACAGATTAAGCCTAGTCTATGATAAAACAAATCTAGTTCAATAGAAAACTCCATTTGTCTTTTTAGATGAGTCTGTGGCTGCGAAACCGGCACATTTAGGTTTTGGTTGATCACATAGCAATCACTCAAAAAATGAGGAAAAATGCAAAAGTCCGACAGGGGGCAAATGTATTTGCTGTTTACAGTATCTGTAGGCTAATCAACTAGCAATTGTAGTCTACTGTACCAGTCCTCAAATGTAGCCTAAACGCGTAAAGTGAGCATTACCTAATGAAAATCAAGATGGAATAGAATTATAGAACTAATCTTTGCTGAAATTAGAAGAATTGCTACAACGAGGTTGTCGTTTACAGTCATCTAAATGCAATCGGGGAGAAGTTGTAGCATACACGAGCCAAATCGTGTACCAAGCTGGTTGTCTTAGTTTCTCTATGTTCCCCAATTTTCAATACAGGCATTTTGATAAATAATGACGATGCTACAAATTCCTGTTTAGGATCGCTTTAAGCAATTATCAAATATACGTTTTGCGAAATAGTTCGCAACTAAACGTTTAGTCTAGCAGAATGAATATACTCCGGTCTGGAGTTGAAGGAACAGGTTTTTCCTCAAACTGCTGTGTACTTTCTAAGAATACGCATTGTTTCAATATCAAACACTGCATTTTATTTTGTTGAGCAGATCTGCCACAGCCTTCACAAGGGTGCAAAATATACACAGGTCCATGCGATCTCTACCATTTGATCTAAAAAACATTTTCAAACAACGCCAAGCAATGCCTTGGGGTCACAATGTATAAAAGAAAGTATACAAGGGTTCTACTGGAAATACAGTTTGGTAAACTACAACGACAGAATATGTCTGCTAATCATAGTTTTGTGGCTTTGAGATTTGCAGTTGATTTGAGCAAATTGTAGCATAAATAAATCATGAATCCTTTGGTGCTACCGCTATAACCTGGTTTGTTCCTTGTGCCCTCAGATTTAGACTACTACCGAAGTTGCAGAAAATCATGTGACAAGAACTCACCCGGTCCCGTTAGGACCATTCGATATCCAATCTGGGACAGACGAAAGTCGTGAAAACTAAATTACAATCCGTAGTTGTCACATTGTCTACATACGAAAGCTGCGGGGAAAATAGATCTCCGCGGTACTAAAACCAAAGATACAGCTGAGCTGCTGTCGCAAAGATAAATGGGTGTCACCAGTGATGGGCTGCTCAGCACACCCTCAATATCTCTTCGATCTTTCTACTCTCTTCTTTTCTTTTGAAGATGCATATACTGCCACCTACCGTACCGGAGTGTGAGGCCGCTTATGCTTCATCACATCATCCCACTCATTCCAGAGCCATCTCTACTGCTCTGACTCAGTCCAGTCTCCCTGAGAAATTAAATTACCGCCGTAGTCACCACTCCACTCCCCTTCCCGCCCCCCACACTTCGACACTCATCGCTTCGGAACAAAGTCGCGAGACGGGTACCGAAACACTTCTGGCACACTTTACCATTTTCCCAGAAATGTTACATTTGTTAGACACTTTAAGCAGCACATTATTAATAGAATTTGAAGGGTAATTACAATAGAACTGTGTTGAAGCGGGGTTTATTTAAACAAATAGAGGTTTCATAATGCTTGGATTTACTATTACAAGTACATGCATGTGACATTCCAACAATTACTCGCAGTAAGGGCCAGTTGAGGGATCCAAACCAGAATGTATCATGGGTACAATTTGAATCACTAATCTACAAGTTACAATGACTAATGCATTTTTATGAGGCAAGACGAAATGTACAACAGTACAGTGAGAAGTATCCGAGCAGTCGTTTTGATGCTCGCAAACACAACCATCATCTCGTTTGATCAAAGTACGGTACGTTCTGAACCAAATCATTTTTAGCGTTTGTTTTCAATGAGCAAGATTGAAACTTTGTCGACTGCATTATTGCGCTTGAGATAATAGCTAATATTAATAGATACCGTTTTCATGAAATATTTAGCTTAACAGAGACGTTGTAAGTACATTTTCCCATTCAAACCTCACTAAAAGATAACAAATACACAAGCACGTTTACCATGTGACCACATAGCCTATCAGCTGATTCGTTGTTTTTTTTGACACGGAAGGCGGAACTAGAAGAAGACATGACACATATACTGGCCAAATTATCTCCAGGAGAATGCCCAAAAGTAAGTAAAAATTGCATCATAGCATTATTTGTCTGTAAACTGATTTACAAATCTATATTTGTCACAATTGTCTAGTTAGTGCATCCATGGAGATTCCTGCATCGTTTTGCCTCCCGTGCCATTAAGAAAGATGATTATTAGGGATCCTGACAACAACCATTCCCAGTTGGCTCTTAGGAAGTGAACGTAACAACTACTTACTGAGTAAAGCATGAGTTATGGAGTTTTTAGGCATACACAGTTATCTTATTCGAATTTTTATTGTTGGTTTTAGTGAAACGATACGACGTTTTAGGGGGGAAATTGAGATACTATACTCTATTGACCCCATCAATAACGTTGTCATATTTTTCCCGTGTTGGACTGGCGAAAAAGAAATCCGACCTACGTTTAAATAATACACATTTAAAATACAATTTAGCAGTCTCCTACGAACGTGACAGAACAACGTGATGTATATGATTTCCTGGATTATTTTCTAACTTGCAATCTATGTCTCTATGAAAAACCCCTATTGATGAAAACGTATTTGCAATATTCCTGAGGAAGAAAGGAGGCTTATCCAGTAGGTAGGGTGCCTTTAGGGTGCCTAACTGAGATCAAATTGAAGGGAGAGCTTAACTAAATATTGACCTCATTAACCAGTCAAGCACAAGATAAGTGTGAACCCGCAGACACTCGGCCCACTGTGGAACCGGATTGAGGAAGTGGTCACTGTCAGAGTGACCATCAGGTTCTTGGTCATTACAGTGACAAAGAACCTTCTTCCCTCGACTGCTCGATTTGGCCTGGTGGGTTGTTACTGAAATACTGCTTGTTGTGCTACCAAACATCCATTCATAAAGGAGGACACTTCTTGGAAACCTTTATTGCGGCAGACATTTTGGGTCACCACCCTTTCTCAGGTCTGTGCCTCGACTCAATCTTTTCTTCTGATAATTTCTTCGACCTCATGTCTTGGTTTTTATTCTGGAGTGCACTGTCTACTGGGGGACCATATATAGACAGGTGTGTGCCTTCCTAACTCAGATCTCATTAATTGGATTTACCACGGTTGGTGGTTGTAGATATAAGGATGATCAATGGAAACATTTTTGCAAAATGTTGACTGTCATAGCCAATGGTCGGAATACTTATGTTTTGAGAGATATGCTAAAATGACTGTTTGTGCTTAGTCATTACAGGGCATTATGTTTTGTTTGATGGCTAAATTGAATCTATTTTATTAGGTTATTATAAGGCTGTTTCTTCTCCTTTCCCAACAGGAACCACAATTATTGGGTTTGCATTTTGCAGCAGTGTCACTTTAATTGATTTAAAAAAAAAACAGTTAGTATGGTGAGGATTAAATCTCCAAACAATTTGACTTCATATTCTTTTGTGAATACATTGTGTTCATAACCATGTTTTAACAGAATCTAGCTAAAGGGAGCGACACTTATGCCACAGTTAAACAATTTAAAGGATACGTTTAGCAATAAAAGAGGATTAGAACATGAGTCTATTTAAGTGATCGATGCTCCAACATTTCATTATTATGCATCATGGATCAGTGGTTCACAGTTTGACTCAATGCATCATTTTAAAGCCTACTCTTACCATACACAATTACATTGCAGCCCATTGCCCAAAGATATCTGAAGTACGAGGAATGCTGACGTCTTAATAGTCAAATATATCACGATTATGCAGTAACCGTACATTTAATAAAAATGCATACCAGCAATCAGAATTTCTCAATATTCTTGTAAATATACATTTGTAATTCACTTAAACAATTCTACACGTTCAGACCTTTATGCACCAACAGTCTAGACATGGCTTTAAAACAAATTGAAATACAATACTTTGGTCAATACAAGTATAATCAAATCTTTGCAATTTGTCTAATATGAGGAATCTCAGATTACTTGGGAACATCCTGGCGGCAGAGATTTTGCCTGACTCCTGCAACTTGAGGACAGCTTTGACCGGGTATTTGGACAGCATGACAAATTGTGATAATATCATCGCTCAAAGCTTGCCAGTCGCATTGGCAGATTTCATGATTTGGCCCCCCCATCTTCATTATACTCTCTTTACATTCCCCAGAGTTCCAGCAAAGTGAATATGAAAGTCCCCTGTCCTCCTCTCGTTTAGCTCCTTGGGCATGTTGAAGAATCAGTTGTTTAGTAAAAAGGTATAAATGCCCTTTAGGTGTTTCATGTATTGTCTGTGGAGTTATGTTTTACAACTTTTAGATGTCTTGGGGTAAATTTGCAGGGACTTTGCAAGCCTAGCTTCTCCTAGCTGCTGCCATTGTTCTGATGGGATAGCGAAGAGCTTTGAGTAGACTGAGCCCGAGCTGCCCTCCTTAGGTGGTGGGATGGCCAGTAGACCAGAGGTATCAACCAAAGAGCTTTGGGAAAGGTGTAGCGTTTGACCTTAGCCTGGAGGTGGATGTCACTGTTGCTGCTCCATAGACAAGCACCAAAGTCAATATTAGATATGATGTTCATCTGACAGTTCATTACATACACTTCTATCAGTATGTAGCCACCAGATGTTTATATCGCTGTGTATATTCCTTGCGTTGATTTCTACGTTCATTTAATTTTATGGCTTTTTACTGAAGTTAGCTTTTTTTGGAAAAGGCTGTGTGAAAGCATCTTACTGTTAGAAAACTCCGGTCAAGGAAGGTAATAACAAACCACATAGCTCCCAAAAACGTTGACTCATTTCCACCCCTTTTTTAATTTTTATTGTGAATAATGTCAGATACATGAGTTAGTGTATCGTATATCTTAAAATTAAACAATCCCCTAAATATATGTTAAATTCCAAATATCTAACCTATTTAAATTACTTTATGATAGGCGAGGGCCATATAATCATATTGTTTGAACCCATTCAGGGCCTTGGATTGTCGATGATTTAGTGTTATAGGTTAAACCAACCAACAATTGACCAGCAGAGGGAGTTTTGTGCTTGATTGTAATTCCAAAGCATTCAAGTACTTCAGTATGATCATCTAAAACACTGTCACAAACATGGACATGGCCTTGTTTAAGGGCTTGTTTTGGGTGAACACATTAAATCCCAGCCTTGTCACCATGAAGGTTAAATGATGACTGTTCACACTTTGTGTCTCCCAGCTATTACACAGGGTGGTGGACTGTGTGTGTGGACGGGAGCCCCCTCGGTTGGCAGACTACAGTGACACATGGAGCCTTGTGGAGTGGATGGAGCTCCTTGACTCCCTCTCCTCTCTGTTCCGGGTCGCTGTGGGCAACAAGATACCAGACAAAGAGGTGAGGCAGGAATTCATGGTTTTGGAGTGTTGGGGGGTCATGCAGGTTTGAATCTTGAGTGTATTTCTGAGGGTATTTGGCTTATTGGGTTTGAATTGGCCCTCTTGATGACTGCAATGTAAGCCAAACCGGCAGAGCACAGGGTTTGGTCATTGTTTCTCAATACCTTGAGGGATGGTCAGGGGTTGCATATTTACATTGACCTAGTTGTATTATTGTTGACTGAAACAATATTTTGTGGTTTGTCAGCTGTCTCAGATTGCGTTGTGTTGTGTTGCCACTGGAACATAGGCTTTATGCTGTTCAAGGTTACCATTGACCTGTTTTCTGATTTCTATTTGGCAAAGCGTTGTTATCTAAAATTCACCCACCCAGTCTACACACTTCCCATGACACTTCTCATGGTATTGCCAATTAGTAAAGCGAGTAGGGTATTGACAATTCACGGAAATCTTAACAGAGCTGCACAGACTTGTCTATTACTGTCGAGAAACTGATTAACTGAATGTTCTGTGTGTAAATAGAATTATAGGTCGACTAATACTTATATAAGATCAGCTAATTCCTATTCATTGCTCAATCACCATTAGAGGTCACACCAGATTGGGAAAGATGAGCTGCGATCCATTTTTACAAAATGTTTTGTATAAATAATTGTGTTGTAGTTTTTGACATTTGATGTGTGGTGTTCATGTCTGAATCTAACATCCCACGCAATAAATTCCTTCCAGTTGTTAAGATGTGATGTTTGCCAATAATATTTAATGCACAGTATAGGTGATGACACATCTCTTCACCTGCCAACCTACTGTGCTTTGTGTAGGTGCTGGCAATGTTGGCAGACGTGGGTAGTGGGTACGGGGAGACTGTGCTGACCGTCCTGAGGGCCAGACGGGAGGAGATCCGTCAGGCACTGGTGGAGAGGACAAATAACGTGTCCAGTTCCATCCTCCTGGATTTTGACTGGCAGATAAAGGTGAATTCACAGGACTACAGAAGATACACTTATAAACGGATTGATCAATTATTTATAAATTGTACCCATACTTTTACGATAGGTTCCACAAACTCTTTAGTGAACACAGAAATTCAGAACACATCCAAAATTAGACATCTGAAAGACAGTGCCCTTTATTGGGCAATGTCCCCTTTCCTGCCCTGGGGTATTGAGATTTTATTTCAATACACTTGAATCCTAAATTGTGTCTCTCTTTTACCCCCTACCCCACGCAGCTGGCATTGTCTAGCGATAAGATCTCGTGTCTCCAAACCCCTCTAATCAACCTCAGTTTGGATGTGAAGGAGAACGGAGCCCGAAAGGCTGTATCTGTCGAGATGAACAGAGAAGAATTACAAACACTCATCAGCTCATTGGAGGCTGCCAATAAGGTACAACCTTCGGGGACATACACACACACACAGGGACATACACACACACACACACACAGACAATTAGGGTATTGACTTGAGTTGGCCAATTGCTGTCAAATGTGTGTTTTTGTCAGCATGTTGATTTTCCCCCAATGTTTCAGTGGTGCATAGGTATGTACAGTTAGTTCTGGCACGTGTAAGTGTGTGCAAATGAACATGTGTGTGCATGCATGTGTGAGTGCTTGCATGGTTGTACGTATGATTTGGGGGGTGATTTAGTTAGCTCAAAACCTGTCTGCTTGGCAATTCCACCGATGGTTTACCCTCATTATCTTCCTACCTGGGTCAGGTAGCCTCATGGTTTCTGGCAGCTTTCTTTGGTCTCTTTCCCCTTAAGATGCCCAGTCTCTCTCTGTATTCCTGCTGTTGTATGTGTGTCTGTCTGCTATCTGGGAATATATATTTGTATCCCAAAAGGAGTCCCTGGAGGAATGTATACGCCAAGTGATGAGATTGTCAATATTCTGATCATGACGAGGACATTTACATAGTGAAGTCATTGTTCTAGATTCAAGCAGGGGATTTGATAAGAAAATCGTCTCCCAGGTAGCTGTTGGTTCCACTGAAACGCTTGATGACATGAAGCTGCTTGCTTGTAGCGTTTTAACTGAGCCAGTTAAGCAAGTTAGGAGACAGGCCCTTCCTCCAGTTGTTTCTGCAACTCACCCATTTATTAGTTTATCTATTTATTTGAACGTTCTAAGTTAATTACAAATATAACATAGAAAATACCTGATTGCATAAGTTTTCTCCACCTTTCCGCAATATTTATAAGAGGCACTTTTGACAGCGATTACTGGCATGAGTCTATTTTGCTTAGTTTATCAGCTTCATATCATATTTGACCTCGTTTGTCCCATTCTTTGCAAAACTGCCCTAGCCCAATCAAGTTGGACAGGGACCTTTGGTGAACAGCAGTTTTCAACTTATTCCACACATTCTCAGTTGTGTTGACTATTGAATGTTTGGGGTATTGTCTTGCTGGTTGAAGACTTTTCTCCCAAGACCCAAGTCTGCTGTAGATTTTAGCAGGTTTTCTTCCAGTGTCTCTCTGTACTTTGATGCATCCATTTTGCCTTTATCATCATGGGCTTTCCAGGCTCCCCGAAAGAGGAGCATCCCCATTGCATGTTGCTGCCACCTCTGTGCTTCACGGTGTTCACAGGACGACGTGTGACGTTGAGCTCGTGCCAAACATCACGCTCAGCATTGAAGCCCAAAAAACTCTATTTTGGTCTCATCAGACCACTGAATCACTCGGGCTATTGTGTCTCCCAGACCAGCCATGGACATAAAAGAATACAGATGTAACAAGCACAAGCACGCATTACCGCAGAACAATTACTGTTCACCTGGGTATGGGGTTAATTTTATTCTAATTATGATTTATCGATCCTGTTAAAAATTACTTTATAGTATAGCCTAAAATTAATAATATATGGTTGGCTGACTTTAGGGAATATTTTAGTATGCAGTTTAGACTACTTATTTCTGCTGCCCGGACCGGGGATGTCTGGTCGGGGTTTGTTGACCCTGTCACTGCTCTCTGGATGTTGTGGTCAATCTCAGCTGTGAGTATCAACCAACCAGACAGAGGATTGATGTGGATGTTGTAGAAATGCCATTTTTAGCAGTATGCTACGCTGTGACAAAATAGTTGATATTTAACAAGGTATTTAAATAACAATTCAACCAGTGACGGCATCTGACAGCATATGTGTTCTAGGCACTTCCCAGTTTCTTTGGATACTCCAACGTTTGGGTTAGTAACTCTTCAACGGTGAATGTTCGCGGTATACATGGCAGACTATAGGCCCCACCTAGTGTGTCGCGTTGATATTCGCGGTGCAATGCTGGCAGACTGCCTTGATGTAAACAACGGTATACAGACATGGCGGTGCAGCCTTGCAAAACTGTGTTAAGTGTCAACAATCCAATTGCAATGCCCACATTCAGACCCTCAACGTGTTCAGTTAGCCCCTAACCTATCCAGTTGATTGCTTCAACATTTCAATGGGTCTTTCTATGATAAAGCAGACTTTGTGGAACATTCGCTTGATACCCACCTCTATTCTTAGACATTTGGACGAATGTATCCAAATCCCGATTGTGTGTTTGTCTCCTTACAGGTGGTACTACAGCTGAAGTGATGGTAGAAGGAGATTCCACTGTGCCATTTTATGAGGGGTACTACAAGCTGTTGTCTGGAAGGATTCACTTTGCACACATGAAATGCTTTTTTTTGGGGGGGGGGTCAAATAAACAATAAAAATATGTCATGTTTTTGATGGTGTCTTTTTATTCGGAATGTCTTTATTAAGAACTGTGGATTAGATACGAGTTTATTTTAATAATTGATAATTCTATCCACACCCATGTAGGCTTCATATATTTTCAAGCAACACTTCTTCTTTTGGATGTTGTGGAATAAAGTGTTAACAGTGGTTCCTGCTTGCAGTCTCTGACTAGAGTTACACGCTCTTGGGAACAATGCGCACAGCACATGCGCACAGCACCCTACCAGCTCCATAACTCATCCCTGTACACTTCATAACATGCCTAAACAAAGTGTTGTGTCAAGGCAATGCACAGCATCTCTGCTATCTCCTATACACAATTACTAACTTTGTCCTTTGCAGTAGGGCACCACCATTCCCAGAACAGGGTCAGAAAAACTAAGGGTAACAAATCTACCTCTCAAACTCCCTGACCTCAGTGACCTTGGCCCTGATTGGTTTCTAAGGGAGTCACTAGAGAGCCGAATGCCCTTCTCCACTCTCAGTAAGAAAGTATTCTGTTTCCCATATACACTGACAGAGACAAACAGGTTTATTTCCCTAACACACATAGACATCTAGACTCATTCACATCTCTGGACTAGTGGGATGGTGTGTGTGACTTAATTGAGTTATGAAACTTGTGTTTACTGTTCTTCATGGGGCCGTTTTTTTAAACTCTTGCCTATTACATGTTGTGTTTATTGCCACTGTACCACTCAATGTAACATCATTGGGTATACTGTAGTGCAGTCATTTCATTTTGTTCAACAGAAAAACAATTACCTCCATTGCCATTCTACCTTTTGATTGAAGTTGTTTGTACCTTATTCCCCTCTAACGGGTGGGCTCACCAGGCCACAGACTGACAAATACATAGCCATAAACCACCAGGCCACAGACTGACAAATACATAGCCATAAACCACTCTCTTTTAGCCCTACAAACAAAGTGTCCTGTCATTTATGTTTCCTTATTTTCTTCAGTTTTATCTTAGACCTTATATCTCTAAGACCATGTGAATTGGGTTCTAAACAATGTGTTTGATAAATAATTTCAGATACAGTTGAACAACCAGTAGTAAATTCGAAAAATGCAAACACACATCTGCAGTTATTATTGTAAATGAGAGTTAACCTCAGTCTTTCATTGGGTTAGTGAGATGTCAGCTATTTTATTGGAATTCTATTTTGATCAAAGTCCTTACAATTTCAAACAAAGTCTTTGTATGATTACGTGTTCTCACACACACACACACACACACACACACACACACACACACACACACACAATTCCAGTTGCACATGCTTTGTTGTGCATGTTACCAAGCAGAAAACACTGTATGCTTGCAGACAGACACGCTAGCACACTCTCACACCCTCTACACATGAGAGTACATATTGAGCATGAGAGAGAAAAAAAGTACAGTAATTTTTACACAAGATTTCAGTACATTTTACTATCCCTTGGGAAGTTTGAGAGGATTCAGTTGTTCCAGCTTTCAACACACTACGGCCGTCCAAAGAAAGGATGACTACGACCGTCCAAAGAAAGCTTGTCCCATCTGTTACGTGAGAGTCTTTGCTGAGTGGGAAGCCAGGAACTGTCTCCCGTCTAGAATTCCATTCCACCTGAAAACAACAACGGTGACAGCAACAAAACCAAACTTGCAGGACATTTTCTGCATTTATTTCACAGATTGTCATCATAAATGCTGGAATGTCTGACTACTAGCTACTTTGAATAAGTATTTAGAGCGTCACAAAAGTCAGTCTCAGTGTTGTTGACCAGTATTTAGAGTGTCATAAAAGTCAGTCTCAGTGTTGTTGACCAGTTTCATTTCTTCATCTTCTCTAAAAAAGTGTATCTGTCTGAAATTCTACACACTAGTTATAAGTTAGGTCAAACCCTGTGAAAATATTGAGATTCTTGTTAAAGGCACAATATTCAGCCATGAGGCGAGCACACTGCTACTTATTGTGTCCTGTCGAAGCCTATCTGGTTTGACTGTTTTTTTGTAAGCCCTGATAACACAAGCAGTTCAGATGTCTACTTGGTATCTGTTCACTAATAAAATAAAAAACAAATTACATTAAAATTGTCACTGGCCATTGTGATAGCTAACCAAAACAATAGTAATGAAAAACACATAGCCATGGTTAAGTACTTGTATTCTATACCTACTGTTATATATTAGAGGGAGACTCCAAAATAGTTTATTAAGACATATTTAATTTTTTTGTTCCAAATGTGAGAACCTGCCAGATCTCGATGTGAGATGGCCATCCAAAAGAGAACTGATAAATAATATAAGTTTGCCAACAGAAATTAGGATCACACAGAATTCTTAAGTTAGAGTATGTCAATACCTAGAAAAACCTAAATATTTGGTTGGATAGTTCCAAATAGTGGACCCCAAGACCAGGATTACCTTCCAGAATTATTTTAGTATTTTCCTATCAATGTTCAAACTTTGCCGCAATTATTCCCTTACAATAAAGTAGATGTAATTTAGCACTACGCCACGTAAACTTAGTCATTAGTGCCTCCTACAACACTAATTGTGATCTTTACATTCTGGTAAACTGGCCACCTGACGTACGGGTACCAGCTTATCTACAAGACAATTTTAGGCAAATCCTGTTAACCTCAGGCTGTTTTCCAATATCAGCCTTCCTAACTAAATTCTGTGGCTCTGGTAGATAACTCACATTGTTGATCCTCAAAGTCCACACTTCATTCGGCTATAATTCTTTGCAGTTGACAATGACTGTAACAATTTGCAAAAGTTTCTTACATCCCCACTTATTAATTCAAAATTGAGCAACCTGAGCTGCTATGTGATTACTGCAACTGTTAAGTACTTTACCAGACTGTATTTATGCCATTTAGCACCAAAATCTATTAGTTTATTACAAGTATTACATCATATGGGGTTGGTCAGGTCGTCATTGTAAATGAGAATTGTTTTTTAATCGGCTTACCTTGTTAAATTAATGTGAACTGAAACAAATAATCGCTTTTGTAACATCATCCATATTATAAAGTTACAATGGATGTGGATAATACTAAGTAGCCAAACCTATGTTAGGTTTCATTTACAGGCAGAAAACCTGCAGTGTTGATATAAGCTTACTAAATGCAAGTTTGGCGCTTTAATGCTACACTGTTACGCTTCTACAACTGGACTATGAATTACTTTTCAGAACTTTGTAGCAAATATTGAAGCAATTCTGGCATAGCTTTCAAATAAAATAATAAAAAAGCAATTGATCATCAGTCTTGAGTATAATAACAGGGGAGTCAACAAATCTGTTTAAGTCAAAAGTGGAATATAACCCCAGACCATGTCTTTGTTGTGAACCACAGCAATAAATTCAATACATTTCAAGTTTCACTATTTAATAGGGGCCACATGTTTTAGCATTATGCAAACGTTACCATAAGTATATCTGTATCGATCTTGGTGAAAAGCTGAATTGCACTACAATACTGTGGGCAAATATGGTATTGACCAAATATTATGCATTGACTGAACTTGACTCAACCATCTATAGCATGTATTATCAAGGCTTGCAAGTCTTGATGTGGTTTCGAAAGCGTGGTGACATCATAAGTCATTCTTTACCTGATTTCTTTTAAAGAAAATTACATTTTACACGCTCACAGACGCTGTGAGAATAGATACAAATTTGAATACATTTAGTTGTTTTTAGATTAGTCAATTTCCAATTCACTTACTTCCTGTACTTACCCTAAATGCAATGATTGTTCAAAAGCATACAGTCGAACTATTATCTTACAGGTTGGCTCAACTATGGAGCCTTTGCTAAGCTGTTTATACAAAGGAAAGAAAACAGGCTTTGTTTTAAAGTGCAAAAAGCCATAAAGTGCACATGCACCTAGCATAAACCAACAAAATCATGTCACACATTAAGAACATGCAGTGTAGCATGTTCTTTAACTAACTGAATACCGCCTTATTCATAAGGTGGAGACTCAACACAATGAGAACTGCCTTAATCATGGAATGGAGTTAATACTTCAGTGAGGATTAACATAATCGCAGCATGGAGTTAAACCAAACCTTTCTCACATTGAGTTGAACCAAACCAAAGGACATCCTAAACCACTGGATGTTTAACTCTACAAAGATTTGCTTGAATTACAACATAGGGTTTAACAAAGAGAAAATTGTCTTTGTTAATACCCAGATTTTTGCATAGGTCTTTTTTCTCTTTAGAAGCAAAAAAACCCTTTTGTCACAGTTTGCATGCAGAGGCTGGGAATAAATGAAGTGAGAACAGGATTTTCAAGAAAAAAAATGGCTGTTGCTGCCTAAAAGTAACTATAATGTCACCAAAGTCCAGTTTTAACACAAAGTTCAGACTTACAAATGCCGTTGCACAGCTTCACTGCGTCTTAACTCTGTACTAATTTTCACTCTTTGTATTTTGTACGGATGAATACAGCAAAAAGGTGACATTTTATTAAATTATACTTCTCTTTTATATATATATATATATATTTATATTATATAATATATTAAATTGTATTTACATTGAAAAGACATCCGCTTCGTCTCGCATTCCTCAAACAGAACAAATTGAACGGCCCCCAATGTGACCCTCGCTGTACAGAAACCTAGCTGGCTAAACCAACCTCTAGCAGCTACGCCCCCTAGTGGACATAGTAAAGCCAGTAGACCAGATTGAAGAAGGTGAAGGCAATGGGGAAGACAACGCGGGACCATTTGTCTATGGCGTTGACATCCGTCAGGTCAGGGATCTTGACTTTCAGCTGTGACGCCCTCCTCCTCAAGCGACTCTTCTTGTGGCCGACGGGCCGGTCGAGGGCCGGTCGACCATACAGGTCTCGGCTGGCCATGGGCTTGCGGTACTGTATGCTGGCGCTGTCGTAGGAGAACATGGTGGCCCGTGGGTCGTTCAGGGCGCCGATCATCTCTGCCCCCGTCATCCCCGCCATGCCGCCCATACCGCCCATACCGCCCATCTCGTTGCGGATCTCCAGATTGGTGAGGAGGATGTTGCCGTGGGCGTCCACCTGGTGCGGGCGTTGGGAGACGCCGGGGGGGAGGTCAGAACATGTGCAATGTTACGGAACAAAAGGGCGTGAACCTTGAAGCATTTGAAATGAGGAAAACATACCCGTCTTTTTGGCTGATTTCCAGTGAATCGATAAACGGTCAACAGCCCCTACCTGTACTTTGTTACTCTCCAGTCGGCTCTTATTTTCATTGTTGGTTTTAGCTGCTTTCTCCGCCACCTTTTTCTGCAAGTGAGGCCCTCGACCAAAGAAAATGTAGTTGACAAAGGCGTACTCCAGCAGGGCGAGGAAGACGAACACGAAGCAGCCCATCAGGTAGATGTCTATAGCTTTGACGTAGGGGATTTTGGGTAACGTCTCTCTCAAGTGTGTGTTGATAGTGGTCATGGTCAGCACAGTGGTTATACCTGGGAAGGAAGGGGGGGGAGCGGCTCAGGGTCAAGGTTAGTTCCGGGTTTAGATGAGCATTGGGAGATGTCTGGCTACATTCATTACAAGAATGTAGGAAAGAATGTGGAAATGCCATCTGCATGACTCAACCCTGTCCAGGACGGCTTTATAAATGCATTGACTTCTGGATAAGGTTAGAATGGCAATAAAACCCTCGTAATATAGGCTGTGAATCAAACCAATGTGTATGAACAAGAGGGAAATGGATGCCTTCGGGTCTTAAGATGTTAAAGACATTATAATACCTTACCATTAAAAATGACTGTGGTCCCCTGTACCCATTTACAGTCCTATCAGTGACTCTCAGACTAGTAAAAGCATACATGTTTGTACTGGAACCCCCACTGGAATCAAACCCACAACCATGGCATTGTAAGCACCAAGCTCTCCCAACCGAGCTAGACGGGATGTTCTCGTGCACGACACTTCTGAGATCTGGGTGAAAGCGTTGGACAGAGCCAGAGCATCACCGTGACGTTCTATTCTGAGCCCCTCAGAACAGTAATACCCAGATAGTGCCTTGGTGTGAAGTTGTCACCGACACTGCATTAACTGTGACACAGAGACTCTGGAGAGCCTGAGTTGACAAGAACAAGCTGACCCGACTCAACATGGCCTAGCACACAGGCCTTCCACAACCTCACCACTCATACTCTTCACCTCGGATCGGTCAATCTCACAACTGTCCACTTAATACAACCAGAGGGTTGTGAAAATGTGTACTGCATTACTGCATTAGCAAAGTGCGCCAAGTGTTTTTAAACATAGTCGTGGTAAAAGTGATAATTCTTCTTTAAATTCAGCTATCGGGTTTATTAAAAAATAAATTGATATTAGGAGCTATTCCCAGTCCCCTCAACACAGATGCATGATTTGGAATGCGTTTGGTTAACTCTGAACACACTTACAACCCCTGTTATAAAGTCTAGGTGCACCTATGCAACCAGCACATTGACATTATAATAGCAAATTATTTTTCTAGAGATTACTCATCAGGTTTCACATAAATGTTGTTGGTTAAAAAATCGTATTAAAGGTGACATGATTTATCTTGATTTACATTTTAAAAATAATGATCTGTGTAGGGTTTAGACGGTAGACTATGGACCATTTCTTTAGGCAGATATAAAGGAAGCAGTGTATCGGTGTTTACCAGAAATGTATTCGAGAAGCTGTAGGTCAACTACTCAATAACGACGCCGGTGTGGTGTTACATATATAGTTTGCCAGCTAGTTAGTATCTAACGCTCCTTCATAATGCATACAAAATATAATGATTTTCATTGAATGCGTTGAGTTCACTTTTGTGCATTTCAACTCTCACCTTAAACTCAGGTTCTATCTTTAACGCACACCAATGAGTCAGTAGCTAGTTGAGTGTGTCAGGGTACAAACTGCCTTGGGGGTAGGACAACCATGGATGTGAGCGCACAAGGACACAGTTCATTTCATCCAGCGTCGTAGGTGTAAGGAAACCTATTCTCATGAACCTGTATAAATAAAGACTAACCAGGCATTGGGGGATTAACAGGTACCCCCCAACTGTGGGGCTTTTGGGGGTGTGTGTGTCATTCTATCTTAAGACTGTGTCTGTATATATAGATGCATAGCGCCTAAGGGGCCTAAGTATAAAATCAGCCAAGGGGTGATGTAAGTGTCCATTCTGCCTAGGGGGTCTCTGGACGTCATTATATTCTAGGGAGCTTTGTGTAAGGTTACACTCTGCCAATGCCTCTGTTGTAAGTATATACAGCACATACGTTTCCTAGGGGTTGTGTATTTGTGCACTCTGCCTAAAGGGGCAGTGTGTAAATATACACTACCTTGGGGTCTATGTGAAATAATACACTGCCGTGGGAACTGTGAATGGTGCTTCGTACTCTAATTAAAAGCCTATGTTTTGCTATATGTTGGTGCACTCAAACCTAGCTGGTAGGCAGTACAACAAGCCAGACCTACCAAAGCCATATTCAGCCTTGAATGGTTATTTAATGGTTATTTAATCCCACCCTGTGGACAACCCATAGAATAACCCAAAGACACCGACCTAAAGCAACTCTGGCAGCAGATGCATCATAGTTGATCCAGAAGGAGACCCAGGATAGGATGGTGATCAGGGTGGAAGGCATGTAGGTCTGTAGGATGAAGTAGCCAATGTTCCTCTTCAGCTTAAAACTCAGAGACAGCCTCGGGTAGGAGCCTGGGAGACCAAATACAGTTTTATGTTGGACTAGGATGAAGATTCCCCCTAGAAACTGAACTAAGGTAAGTTTAGCATTTAGGGGTAAGCGTATCCTATTTCTGTGCCTGAGAGAACTTCTACCCGGTGCTTGTGTGGCAAATACAGAATGCCACACTCTCTACGTTAGACACTCTTAAGTGGAACACCAGAAACTTTAATTATTATACACTCTTGTAAGGGTTAGTAATCAGATTGTTACCTGTAGCAAACACTGCTTTTTTGGATTGAGTTTGGTAGTCTATAATAGAGAATTGGGGAAGTTCGATGTTCTCCACCCCAGTCACTGAATTGCCACCATGCCAGTAGAACTCGATGTCATCAGTGGTGTACCCATCTGCGAGAGGGAAAGACTGTTACATCATCTAAAGTGGACAGACAGAAGGCTAGCGTATGTCAAGGGTGATGTGTACCGATTTGAAACTGACAGATTGGAACGTCATTCAACGTAGGCAGAAAGTTGTGTCATTGAGAGTATACTTGTCTGAAGCGGTCAGCCAAGTCTTTTTCTAACACTTCTCTTTGCCTGGTCTTAGGCAGAACAGGAATAAAATAGTTAATTATTAGACCTTTCAGTAATTAGGCAAACTTAATTGGAACGGGTTAGCTTTTTCTCCCTTCAGACGTCCTTGCTAATCTAAAGGGAACTGCAGGATTTCATGGAATTAGTTGCTTCTCATCACTGCCTGTACTCAGTCAGTGGTTTCGTCTTTCTTTCCCATTTATTTAAATTTATGAGTGAGAGGATCTTGGGTTATCACATCACTCCTGAACCCATAAGGGTATGGGAGACTGGCATGTAATGTGTAGACATGGGAGATTGTTAATTTCAGTACTGCAAAAGATGGCGCGGCAGAAACTGGGCCACGTTTTATCACACCTTGAAACTGAGCAATAGATTGCACCTCATATTTACATGTATATATATACACATATGCACATATACACACACTACCGTTCAAATGTTTGGGGTCATTTAGAAATGTACTAGTTATAATATTTAAAAGCTAATTATTTGTCCATTTAAACTAACATCAAATTGCCCTTCTTAAATGTTTCTTTTATATGGCTTTTTCTTTGCAACTCTGCCTAGAAAGTCAACACCCCAGAGTTGTCTCTTCAATGTTGACGTTGCGGGTACAATTAAATGAAGCTGCAATTAGAAGACATGTGAGGACTTGGTTCTCAAACTACAACCAATGCATTTGTCCTCTTCCTCAGCTGTGCCTCAGCTGTGCCTCAGCGGGGCCTCCCACTCCTTTCTATTCTGGTTTGAGCTGGGAATACTTCACATCACTGTACAAAAGCTTCAGTTTCTTGGCAATTTCTTACATGGAATAGTAATTCTTAGAACAAGAATAGACTGATGAGTTCCCGTAGAAAGTTCTTTGTTTCTGGTCATTTTGAGCCTGCAATTGAAACCCACAAATGCTATGCTGAAAATACTGAACTAGTCTAAGGAAGGGCAATTGTTTTGCTTCTTTAATCAGTTTTCAGCAGGGCTAACATAATCGCAAGAGCAATACCTAAAGCCAGTGCCTGTCTGTTCAAGCCGATTTAACTATGTATGCCGGTAGCATCTATTATTCAACTGCAGCACTCACACAACTTTGATTGAACAGGAACTGCTAGTTTTGCTTTAGTGCTGCCGTTTTTAATTTATGTTAAATCCTCAATTGTGGGAGATTTTTTTTTTTATATATTCTTTTAGTAATGAGTAATCTGCATAAAAGGCAATAAATACTTTGGATATGCTTGGTTAGTCATTTAAAATAAACTTCCATGTCATGTAAATTAACAATCTATATCAAAACACCTAATACTAAATGTAGACATTTGTAGACACAATTTGTATAAGACCAGTAAATACTGATAAGACCAGTAAATAAGTTTAAATCTATCCCTCAAAGAACAGAAAAGACAAGATGTTTGGTTCCTGCTTTGGTTTGTTTCTGTAGCTTACGTAACAAAATGAGGATGTAACCTGAGTCTAACTGGAGCACCCCATAGTATCCAGCCCCAGGACCGGGTCAAGTTAAGCCAACCCTCACAGTGTTTCCATGATATTGTGTAATATGTCCTTGGGCTGAGGAATAATAAATGATACTGGAATTGGCTAGCGACTACCAAAGGCCTGTGTTGTCATGGCGCTGACATAATAGTAAATACAAATGTTATTAAAAGCATATTATGGGTTGGTATTATAGGAAAGAAATAAGTACATGCAGTGCTTGACAGGGACTGGAGCACCCTGGACCGACGCTCCATCACATCCTATTCCAGAATTCATGTTTGGGAGTTTACATAGTGGTTCCACTTAGTTCACCCACTGCATCTAGGAAATGGGGAATAAGCCTCCCGCCTCCAAATCGACTGATCTCAAAATCCGGGGCTCCCTCCCCTCTGACTTTTTGTCCTAAAATGCCCCAAAAAGGACGCAAGGATTTTTGAGTATACATCCCCTGGGTGGGGTGTGCTTGTGTTTGTGTGTCTGCGCTGCTTTGTGGGCTGTTGCCTGAGGAGAGAAAAAGAAGGAGACGAAGTAGGCCTCAAGCCTATTAGACAACAATAGACAACACACTAACGAGACAGCCAATTCAGAAATGTATCTTATAGGTGGGTATTTTTCTTTGCACTTTTAATTTTTTGCTTGCCTAAGCTTTTTGCATTTCCACCAACATCAAACATGTGCTACAAGCCGAAATGGCAAATATACCTTATAAAACACCCTATCTAATGGATTTTGAATAATTCAGCTTATTTAATGCCCTGCATACGTGTAGGTATTTCTGAATGTATCAACTGACAGAGACTTGTTGCTACAGTAGCAAATCCGGCTAACACTGCTCACTCCTCGAGATTGAAAATACAATATAAACAAAAAAAAAAACAGCTGAAAGTTGAGATCGCTGTGTTGATCTTTGCCTGCCTTCTCCTCTGAAATGCATTTAAATCCTTGGCTTAAGCCGACACTCAGGACCCCAGTCACCACAACAAAGCATACACCTGCTTTCCCTGTGATGCTAAATTCATTTCTTTCTACTGAGTGGATTTCAACGTTCGCGGATGATTACTGCCTTTAAAAAAAGTATAAAGCTAATCTTATTGGGCGTGTAAACATAGATTGACACACCCCTAAAGAGTGTTGTTATTAATTAGCCCCAGCCATCTAGCTAGTGTAATCAATATCCTGATCAAATGAACATTGTGCGCTAAGTGAATGTAGGCCAGTGCATTTACTTCCCAATAAGAACAGTTTACTTCGCAATTAGCAAAACAACAATTTGTTAACTGTCTTATATAAAAGTGTAATCACTTGTGTCTACATTATCATGTCACATGGACCACGCCGTGATACATGGGTTCATTTACTGTTGAAAATAGAAGATGTTAGGTGACCTGAGAGAAACGTATCATGTAATTACAACTAAGAAAGAAGTAGTTAGGTCCTACTTCTATAATCTATAACCAGATTATGGCCACTGCGGTACTAAAAAAGAGGGTCAAGATAATACTATCTTTAAGGCCCTGAATTGTCTCAGTCGCATTTTGGAAAACTGACCCTAACATTTCATCCAATGGCTCCCATAGTGCCATGAAGAGGCAGACTGCTGGATATAAATATAGATATTTATATTTGCACAAGCTTTCGGAAAGAAGCCCAGCATTGCTAAACTGCACACATGACGTTGGGATAAGTCTCTCGAGTGATGCCACACACAAGCTGCGTCACTTACAGCTCTCGATCTCCAGGGTGCAATTCTGTTCATCCAACGGGTATCTACGTAAGTCCATCATACAAGCTGCCGTTGTTGTGATCCTGAAAGAGGGAAAGATGTAGATAGAGTGACAGAGAAAAATTGTGACAGAAGGAGTGTTTGGGACGGTGAAAACAATTGACATGTATTTACTTCAGTAATGTTAGACACAACCCCACATTCCATAGAGCTCAATATGTCACCAACTAATCCTAACTAGTATATACTGTATATCCTTAAAAGCACAGAGCATCTAAAACACATACTACAGTATCATATGCCATACACAATAATTACAGTTTAGGTCAAGAAATCAAGACAAACATCCAAACTATTTAAAATACATTTTGTGGGGCTTACATAAAATGTAATATAAGAATGTCCAGGTACACAATGAAAAGGGTTAACCTAACAACAAACAAATGTGAAATGCATTCTCGTGAGACACATGATTCAGGAAGCAAACCAATTCAGTCTTCTACTGCAGAAATCCAGCCATAGTTTCCCTGGAAATGTAAGTTTGTTTGTCTGCTATAATTGCTTTCATCTTGCTAAGTCATGACTGTGCCCTCCCTCTTTGAAATGTTCCATGTTCTATCTTAATTACCACTATGATTAATTAAGAATGAACACCCAAAAAAAACAGACAATCGGCAGACTTTAAAATATGTGAGTTCTTCAATATGTGGTCTAATTTCAAAGAGTACACTTCAATTTCACAATGCCAGATTGAATTTGTGCTCGAATACTCATTTATTGATTGGACCATAAATGTTTCCTAAAAGTGAGATGGTTGTGCTCATGTTTTTCTGGCGTTTATTGGGTTACTGACAGAAATTGGTCAAGGATATGGACACATGTATCTGTCGTTGGTTCCTAGTCAAGTGGTTTGTTTGCCCTTTGGGGGGAAGGACTGAGTCCCATCTGTGTTGGTGCTCAAAAACCATATGCAGTAAGGATTGATTGATTATGTATTTATTTTGTTAAATGAAAAATATATATGTATACATTCATCTATACTGTATATATGTCAATTAAACTTCAGAGATACAAATCTGTCCATTTAGGAAGCATAAATTATTGTGAATCAATGTCACCTGTTTTGGTGCAAATGACAGTGACAAAATGTGCACTGGAGAGGCAACATCAAGACAACCCCAAAAAGGAAATTATTTTGCAGGTTGTGACAACTGCTCTCTCATTATCCTTCCTGACTGATTCTTCACTAGTTTATCATTTTGCCTGTGCCCTTGCTATGTTTTATCATTTATCCTGTTTTCCAGGTATGTAACGTACAAAGGTACATGGGAATTTTTAATACAGATTAAGAAAGTGCCTGTTAGAGTGTTAGTCAAGCATAGTAATAGGGTTGGACAAGCATAGTAATTTTATAACCATGAATTAGACAGAAAAACCATGTTGAATGTAAAATGCCATAACGCTGGTGAACAAATAATTAGTTACTGTATTGTAGTGCAGTTCTGAAAACAACACTCCTGACAGTATCTCTAGAATGAATATAAGGCAGAATCAGGTGACAAAGAGGATAAGGATTTATCTTATGGAAGACTAATAGAATAGAACAGAGGAAAAGAAACCTAAAAGAGACATAGTGATCACGGACCTGGAGGGGAAAGGAATGACAGCATCTAGTAAAGATTAAGTGAAGCACATGGCCGGCCTTGTTAGTGGAACACAGACATCAGGAGTTTTATTGTCGCCCAATAAAATAAGTGGTTAGCCATTGTCAGGATATTAACACAAAAACAATGTTACGGTTGAATGAACAAAACGAGTGGACACACACAAGTTGAGTTAAGGGGAGCAGCGTATATCTCCTTCTTGGAGAAATGACTCCCCCAGTACTACCAGACGCTCTTAAAAGCGCTAGATGAAAACAGAGCAGCTATAGCAGTAGTGTTTTCTGGTATAATCCAAGTCTCCCACAGGGCCTAAATATACACGTCCTGAAGGGCAGCATAGGTGGGGATGAACCCAGCGCTGTTGATAACAGTTGGACAGTTCCAGACACTGCTAAAGAGCAGGTATTCCACCTGGGTTATGTGGGCGGAGAACACATCTTCTGCAGAGAGCACAACAAGCGCTGGGGCTGCGGGATGGGGGGGGGGGGGGGGGGGGGGG
>JACXGK010004150.1:0-40098 GCA_016801125.1 Novumbra hubbsi | reverse complement strand
AACAATAAACCACACCGGGTGTGGCTAGAAATGAACCTAAGTAGGCTCCCCAATCAGAGTCAACTGAATGCAGCTGCTCTGACTGGGGAGCCCACAATGGCATGGAGATGGCTAGAGGCCTCTCCATGTGCCATGCCCTGAATGGGAGCCCCAAAGCATAGAGATGGCTAGGGGCCCGCATCCAGGACATGACAAATACTTACATTGATCAAGCCACTTGCAAATAATGAATAAACTGTTTATCACTGATTAACACTGTTTATCACATCCCTCAAATGGCAATACATAATTTCAACCACTAGCGGATTTGAGCATGCATGGTCTTAAGTTTTACAGGTCTTAAGTTCGCCTAACACTTTGAATCATTGACACTGAACAAAATACGACTGGGTGTGTTATTGTCCTACTTATCTATCTATAGATGAATGCTCTATCTGTAGGTTGCTCTGTATAAGAGAGTCTGTTCAGTGACTAAAATGTAAAACACATTTGGGCTACTTTTTGGTGGAGAAGATCCACTGGAAGTGGTGTTGTTTTTCACCTTCAGCCATTTACACAGTTTAATGTTGCTCAGGTTCCACCCTGAAAACCTCCAAAAGAACATGACCTTGACAATCCTGATCATCTAACCAAAAATCTACCCTTCCTTTGCTCCATAACAGTATGACAATTTCCATTTAAATGTCCTTATTAGTAGGTGTAATAATGTGACACCTTAATAGGACTGTCTGGATGATGCCTCAGCACTAAAAACAAGTGGTAAATTAGGTATGACCAAATTTTTAAATGTAAATACCTCTGTTAGATAGCACTAAGCTGTTTTTGTATTAATTTATTTGGGCAAAATCAAAGGAGCTGATTGGCCAAGCTATAATACAGAAAAGATCTGATAGGGTTGATTGTTCATTATACAGAGCAATTAGACGATTGTCCAATGAAATACCGTAGACTATGTAAGCCATGAATGACAACGTTAAATACAGAGACCATTAGGAGTACAACACAAGACATTCATAAAACAACAATCTTGTACATTAATCTATTCCTTATTAAACTATGACCAGTTTCCTGTGCATCTAGCTGATAAGTAGTCCTAGTACCTGTGTCTTTATCTTAGATTTCCATCCCTTAGTGACAAGGACTATAGGGAATGTAAGCTAAAGAGACTCGTGCGAAGGTTAGCTGATAACATCACAGACACCCATATTGCATTCCCTTTCACTATAAGTGCTTGCATAATATGTTTGATTTGCTCTAAGAAGAACTCGGCTAGACGAAGCAAACGTGCAGTAGACCTACTTGCATACTCCCTAAATACACTCATTAAAAACATGTTGATATTACCTCATTGCCGGTAACACTTCCTAATGTAAGATAACCAGAATTAGCCTAGTCTTACCTTTGTGCACTGCAGACAGTAGAACATAGCCTTGGCTGATTTCTCCCAACTCTCATATAATGACGACAAACACTTTCATTAAAGAATCCCATTCACCATTCCTCTTTCTACTTCATAATAATAATCAGTGATAATTTGGTTTGGACTTTGGCTACTAATTTCAATTTACCTGAAGATCCCTAATGGGATGGAACAGTATTATTATGATGGGGTGATTGTGCTCAGGGTCCCCAATTCAATCCCATAGGGCAAAGGCATTGTGCAAAGCAATAATCCCAGACTGCATCTTTAAAATAATCTTAACTGTAACGAACATCAGCTAGTTGGTCGCAACTAGTTGCAACTTTCTAACTTTGCGCAACTACTCACACGCAACAGCCAAAACAAAGGCTTTTGTTACATAATTCTTTCAGAGCCCCCGCTAAGCTGAAACTTTGGGTGTTTAGTTGAAATGCTGACTCTTGAAACCTAAAAAAAGTACACAGAATTATGTGAAAGACCTCTAAGAGAATAGAGGTCTTTACGTTCGACAACAGGCCAGACCCAATTTGAAATATTGTATAATTGTAGCTGTATTTCTTTCTTTCATTATCCGTTATTTGCATAGCGGCATGTGACACCTTCAATTGTCAAAGGGCCCGCATTCTTGATCCAGGCGAAGCCTAAATTCGGACTAAAATGCTCTTTCCATCTTGTCTCTATCGACCACCTTTCTGTTTGAGTAGGATGAATACGGTCCTGGGTGAAGGGCCCTCGAGGAGATCATGGAGTTCATGTGGGTATCCCAAAGGTTAACAGAGGCTCAGGTTAACTCGGTTGATCGCCACTGGGGTTGTCAGACTCAGCCTCTCCACTCGCCCTGCCTCTCTGACACACAAGGTGGTCCAGGGACCTCTGGGAGATGTCCTGCGACCTGCAGCAGCAGGCCACCACATCGGCCAGGTCTGCCCGGAAAGACGGCGTGTAGAAGCCGTAGATCAGTGGGTCGCAGCACGTGTTGAGGTTGCCAAAGACGAAGAGGGCGTGGTGGACGTACTCGGGCGTCTCCTGGAGCATGGCCGGCTGGAACCAGTACCAGATGCCCAGAATGTAGTACGGCGTCCAGCAGATAACGAACGACGCCACTATCACGATGGTCATCTTCAGGGTCTTCATGCGAGCCTTTGGGATCACGTCGGTGCCGCTTCGCCTCAGACATGGCTCTCCACCTGTAGTGACGACAGATATACAACTATCCTGTGAGCGATCTGACCGTGTCACCTGAACCTGGCTTGCTCATTTGTGTTGAATGTACAAGAGGCGAGTTTAGGGCGGATTTGTTCGATCAAAACCTCATGATGCATGGGGCAGTGATTAGCAGATTTAAGGATATCCAAAATATCAACTGTTTGTTTTACATGAGACTTACATGACCAAAATAAGAGAAATACTTAACTCAGCATGCATGGAATTGTTGTTTTTCTGTGTTCAATAGACCAGAGACAATTGTATTATTAGTATTACATAATATTTCAGACACACACCTTTGTCTCTGTGCATCTGACGACTGATCTCAACGAGAATACGAGTGTAGCAGAAGCTCATTACTAGCAGGGGGACCACGTAGAGAGTGACAAAGTGAAACATGTTGTAGACGGTCTCCTGCCAGCGTTGCTGGAAGCTTCCATGCGTCACACATTGAATGAATTCCACTCCCTCAGCTTTAATTGCTCGAAAGATGAACAACTATCAGACACAGAGAGACAAGACAGTCACGAGTAAGGTACAGTATGTACATAAATGAATCTGTTGCACAAAGGTGCTCATAATTGTACTTTGTCACAAAGGTAGCAAAATGCAAACAGCATCTCAGTGGCAAGGAAACGCTCTGTAGTTCTATTGCAACATTGAAGGATTGGTAGAGTGGGGCTCAACAGCAAAAATGGGTCCCTGTCGTGTGTACAATGTCTTTTGTTTTCTCCCTGATCCCCACTTTTATTATGTTCAATTTGCTTTAAGGGCATGTTTCATCACAGAAACAAAGGGTTCCGGAATGTTCAGGATCAACGTGCATGGAAAAGGGGACATTATCTAGCCAACAACCACATTTGAGCATGCAGGTGCCTGACTTGCCACAAGGGAGTCACCAAAGGAAAACATTTGCCACAATTACAATGAAAGCAAAGTACTTTTGTTGAATTCCAGACAAACTGTAAGTAAATTTCAAATAAATATTTATTTGGGTAAACAAGCTCCCTCTTCCTGCCGTCTCTCCCTACCGGTTATGATAACAAATCATTGCAATATAGGTGACCTCCTCAGGCAATGTAAGAAATTGTACTATAGCAAAACGTTCTTACTAAGCCAAAAATTCCTTCATCAGCTTCCACTTTGGATCCACTTATCTTATAATCAATAAATAGCTTTTGCTGAGACAAATGTTCTTCACGATGCACCAACATTATATTTGTAGAACGTATTGGTAGATTTAATCCGTTTGCTTAAAACTTTCATGAAAAGTTGGAAATTACTGTTAAATGTCAATTGCTCTGCATGGCTCAGGAAGCCCTCCAAAAACCAATGTCTATGAACACAGGCTGTCGCTGCATCCACAAATGCACGTTCAAACTCTACCACACAAAGAAGAAATCATTTATAAACAAGTTCCAGCCTGCTCTGGACCCAAGCTTATTTAAGATGGACTGAGATGAAGTGGAAATTAATTATTATTATTTTGGGAATCATGGCCACTGCGTACTCCAGACTAAAGAGGAATGGGACCACCTGGATTCTTATCAGCGTCCGTGATGGTATGGGGGTGCATTATTGCACACAACAAGGGTGACTTGCATGTCTCTCCAGAGGCACCATTAATGCTGAACAATATATACAGGTTTTGGAGAAACATGCTGTCATGCCAGTCAACTTCTTTTCAGGGAAGGCCTTGCTTTTTTCAGCAAGACAATGCTAAACCACATTCGTATAACATCAGCAAATTCAAAACAATAAAATGTCTCTGTTTGAACATTTGATATGTGTTCTTTGTACTATTTTCAAATAAATATAAGGATGAATGATTTGCACATCATTGTATTCTGTTTATATCAGTAATTTTTGCAGCATCACAATGTTTTTTTTCATCAGAATGTACATTTCTTTAACATTAAAATGTAAGATTTTCTGCACAAAACCATTCCCGACATATCTGCAAACATTTCAGCTGGGCCAGAGTGATATCTTAAAAAAAAAAAAACTACTGAATTACATGTATATAAGAGGATGACAGGTTATTAAGATTGTGGATCTGCAATCAATCTAATGTTAATCTAATGAGTGAAGTTTATTCCACACATAACAGATGTACAAAAGACACCTGACATCGGCTCTCCCGTACGCCCACCTGTGGCGAGGCCAGAAGCAGACTGAGAACCCAGGCCACCAGCAGCATCGCCTTGTTCCTGCGCTCGGCGTCCAGCGCGTCCAACGGGTGCAGGATGGCGTGGTGGCGGTCCAGGCTGACCACCACCAGGATGAAGGCGGACGACTGCATGGCGAACAGCTTGAGGAAGCACAGTAGCTTGCACATGGCGTCGCCAGCGTACCACTGCACGGTGATGTTCCACGCCGCGTCCAGCGGCATCACCACGAATGTCATCACCAGGTCGGCAGAGGCCAGGCTGGCGATGAGGGGCCGGAGGTGGGCGGCCAGCCGGCGGCCTCGGCCCCGCGCCACACTCACCAGCACGGAAAGGTTGGAGAAAGCGGCGAACAGGAAGAGGACCGCGGTGGCGGCCACGCGGACCCGGGCGGCCGCCGTGAAGGCGGGGGCGGCCCAGTCGTTGGGCGGCGGCGGGAGAGAGGAGTTACTGGGAGAGAACGCGGGCGTCGGTGACCAGAGAGACAAGTCCGCCCACGTCCTGTCACCGGACATCCTGCAGGTAGAGAGGAAGTCGTCGTCATTCTCAGCCTTTCCTAATCGTATACATACATATTCACACTTAGTGGGTCCGTGTGTCCGTTCGCTTCGGCGAGCGTTTGCGCGTGTTTGCCTGTAAGCGAGTTTGTACGTAGGTTGATGTGGGCCCAATAGGGCGTCTTGTCAGATGTTCAGTGGTCTGATAGCTTGCAGGTAGGAACTGTCTGTAGAACACCGTGCTCCTGTAGAGTCCCCATCTGGCTAGCGATAGCTGAGTGAACAGCTGGCAGGGATGTGAGGGGTATTTAAAGATGTAGCATGTTGAGATGCAGCCAGTTGGGATGCTCTGAACGATGCAGCGATTCTATTACTACATGACCCCAGGGTGGCATTTCCCATGAGCTAATCCCTTACTAAATCTAAAACAGTAACAGTGACTTAGTGGCAAACATTTCCCACTTCGGTCGGGTTACGTACATAGGCCAGTTGGTGGTAAACCTTATCAACCCTTTCACAAATTCCTTCCCGATATACTCGCTAAAATGACTAATATTGCTCGATAGCACCAAACTGCATTTAAATTATGTTTTTTTAGCATAATATCAGATTTGTGTCAAACTCTCTTTGATAACTTTAGAGTATTTTAATGTCCAGGTATTTTACCATTGCTTGAATCAGTTACGGCCTCAGTAACAGTACTTTTATGTAAGTAAAATAGATTTTCAGCATTCTACCCACTCCTGGTCAATGACTCATTCGCAAATGAGGTAAATTAGCATTTTAAAAGGTTACTATTGCAGAATAGAAAGGAGCAGAAGGGCAAATGAGTCCTTCTAATTGTTCATGACTGGTGAACTAAAAGAAAATGTCTAGATCTGGACTACTACGACGGTCGTCAGGGGGTTTAAAAAAAAAGCCTCCAACAGATTAACAGACCCTAGATCAAGATTAATTAGATTCATAAGATTATTCATTTTACGTTTCATTTATACGGGAGCTATAATAAGCCCATGGGTACTTAAACAGTGGTGCATTGCATTACTGACTAACACAAAAAAGTACTATATTTAAGCACATCTGTTAAAGAAAAATCAAATCACCTCAATAAGAAATATGGCCCATCATCAGCTTTTTTAACCCCCCAAATACTGTAAAACCTACAAGTTAAGTGTAGAAAGGGATTTCCAGTGTTATCCCTGCCTGACACCGGCTGTGGTATCTCATATGTCTAAGGTGAGAGCGCTGATGTTAGGTACAGTAAAAGGGCTGAATTAAAGAAAACAACAATTTATCAACGTACTTGACATCCAAGATCCAACCAACTTTCTCACAGTATTGAGATCTAAAACTGTTGCCTATCTTAAAGGGCAGAGGGTAACAATAAACTGGATCTTACGGCTTTAAGCATGGCTTTAACAAAACAAGATGTGAGACTGTGGCTAAGCAGTCATTGGACACACAGCCATATTTTGGGTTGCACAAAAAAAAAATGTAGTCTTGAGAGGCAGCCATTTTGGCTGCGATTGTCATTCGTCCCCGAACCCAAGAGATACCGTTCAAATGAGATTGGGACAATAACAAAAGATATAATTTTCCCGCTTCCCCATTTATTTCGACGTTTTTCTTTCTCAGGGTGTCACCCTCTCTCGCCCTCCATCAGTCGTTCTCCCTCCACCCACTCGCCTCCCCCCTCATTACCTCGGTCTCTAACTCCCTCTTCATTTCTTTCTCTGCCTTTTCCTGGCCGCACCTCCCATCCCACCATATATTTTCCCTCTCTCCATTTATATCCCCATCGATGCAACGCTCCCTCCTCTCTCTCTCGCTCTCTCTCCTGTGGGGCTGTTCTTTGAAATATATAAGGGCAAATTGGGCAGAGGTGGCAGGAAGACTAGGGTGTTTATTATATTCTTCTGTGTTAAAGGTTTCATGGTTAAGTAATTACTCTACCTGATTAAATAAGGTAACTCATCTGTGACTTGCAATTGGTCTCATCACAATTCTTCCCTTAAAATTGTTGTAAAAACCTCAGTGCCTGGGAAGCCCATGGGAAATAGACCAGCTGCAGCCAGGGAGAGCAGAGGCAACTAGCAGGGACTTCCTAGTCAAATGGCACTCCCTTAATTCCAAATCAGGGACTAGGAAGGCTGTCCGGGGATTGCGCGAGCCCCCAGATGCGTTGATCCATGTGACTTTATGCGAGGAAAATGGCACGGTGGCAACATGATGATCATACACTCTCCCCGCCAATCTGTTGAAGAGTTGTTGCTATGCGACGGGATTGTAGATACTCGCGACACGAGGAAATTGGGAAAGGGAGAAAAACTGGTGGGACAAAGATTGTTCTAAAATAAAGAGTTGATTGAGCTGTTGTGGAGGTCTTGCAATATGTTAGAATATCCAAGGATATCCAAGGTTGTTGCAACCACAGCCAAAAACAAGGTTAAAGTATCTGATATGAGGACACATCCGTTAGATTGGACGCTAGCACTCATTTACTCTAATTTAGTCTCTCCATCGTCTCAAGCCTGAACTAAGGTGTAGTTGTTCTAAAGTAATTGTAGTTAAATGTAGGGCCAAGAGCTAAGGTTGGGGAAAGCTTTTGAAACAGCACTCGATTTAGGAAAAAATAGAAGATCAGTTCCAATTCTCCAGGGTCGGGAACAAGACATTGCCCTGCACGTGGTCTTTCAAATGGGAAATAAAACTGGTCTCCAGGCTGAGTATCCCATGGCACTTATCGTAACAGTAGGAGTGTTAACGTCAGTGTCCTGGCTAAAACTCCAATCTGAGCTATCTAACCATCCCCAGCATTCAACATATTTCTTTTACTTTTATTTAACCAGGAAGACACATTGAGACCTTGGTCTCATTAAGTGTGCCCTAGCAACATTATTCAAAGAATTAAACATTAATTAAAATACAAAATACATACAATTTACATACAGACAAACAAGAGCCATCTCAATCAATTAAAACTAACTTTTTTGTTTAAAACTTCTTGCTATAAAAAGCTAACCGTTTGTTTTTATTGACTCATGGGCACCAGGTCAGCCAAACGAAACTCCAATTGGATACAATTCCACTGATGAGGTGCTTTATATGAAAAGGCAGAATTACCCAACTCAAAAGTTGCAAAATATGTTTGTAACTCTACACAACTCGGTGATCTTGTATTGTAGCCAGAGAATCTAGGTGTCAACAGAGATATTAAGTAAGCTTGACTGATTTTTCTCTGTTTGCCAGAGAAAATCAAGATCAATTTCTATAGAAGACACCCACCTTACACAAAGGCTTCTTAACAAGCTCACATGTATGCTTCTTACATGAAAGGTCACTGTCAATCCATTTCCAAGGTATTTTTTATGCAGAGACTAGTTAAATTATAGAACCATCCAAAGAGTGAAGATGTAAACCAGGTGAGATCTTTTGATGGGATTTTAAAAAACCATTTGGTTTTGCTAGCATTAAGCACAAGATTTAAATCATAAAGTGCTGCCTTTTAAAGCACAGCTATAAACTGGACATAGCTGCATTGATTGTTGAAGCGCAAGCATAGGGAATAGTGTCATCTGCACAAAGGTGAAAAGTACAACTATTTACAGATTGTCTGTATATAGTAAAAAGAACAGGTCCTAAGATGGATCCATAAGGAACACCTCAATACTATCAGACCTAACTCCATCCAGCACAATAGTCAGTGTCCTGTCCTTAAGATATTAATGTAACCACGAACATGCTTTAGGGCTTATTGATTACAGTTTCTTCAGCAAAATTCCATGATCAGCAGCATCAAAGGCCTTAGAAAGGTCAATAAACAATGCAGAACAAGTCATTTTAGCATCCAGAGCATTAAAAAATACTTTACCACTAGCGCACAGTGGGGTTATTTATATTCTATCCTCCTTATTATGAAAATAAATACACATACGCATATAATTATTAATAATTAGCAGTGCTAAATTAATATATACTGTATTTTAATGGATTTAAGTTAGTCTAGATAAGAGCACTGTTTTAATGTACAAATGTACAAATCGAATGTATGAAATTATTTCAGTGCATGAGTTACAGAACATCATCGCAGGGCAGGAAAGATGATTGACAGCACTGAAGGGATTATCAATATTGACTTATTAATATTGATTATCTAGTCAGTCTGCTGTCTACCATTGTTTTAAAGACTAAAACCTGCTGAAATGTTTCACTCTCTTCTGGTCCTTTTGGAAACTGCTCTGTTTTCGATGGCTAACAGCTTTCATATGTAATGGTATGCCCTTTCAAGTTAGCCACTGCCCTTTTGGTAGCACAACGCATGACGTGGCGTGAAGTGCAACCATGCTCTGACGTAGGGACAGTCAGTATATTGTAAGGTACTAAGAGCCACAGTGATTCATTTAAGGCATGAAATCTATACGAAGACACTGAAAACACAGAAGCCCATTGCTTCTACATGACGCACTACATGAGGCATTACATGATGAACTACATGACGCATTACATGACACACTACATGACGCACTACATGACGCACTACATGACGCATTACATGACACACTACATGATGCATTACATGACGCACTACATGACGCATTACATGACGCATTACTTGACGCACTACATGACGCACTACATGACGCACTACATGACGCATTACATGACGCACTACATGACGCACTACATGACGCACTACATGACGCATTACATGACACACTACATGATGCACTACATGACGCAATACATGACGCACCACATGACACACTACGTGACGCATTACATGACGCACTACATGACGCATTACATGACGCACAATGTGTGGTCCCTTATCCAAGGATAAAAGATCAATCAAGATAGTTGCAAGTTCATCAAATAAACCTAAAGGTTCTTTTGAATGGCTGACTGGGTTTTAATTGCATGTTTCCTGCTTGTTATCAAATCATTAGTCACAGTGTAACAAAACACCCTTACCCTTATTTTAGCAGATTGTGAATGTCACTCGAAACATATTATCTCTCAGAAATTGGGGTAAGTGCCTTGCTCAGGGACAGAATGACGGATTTCTGGTGCTGTAACCATAATAAGGTTCAGCACATCTAGATGTCAAACTCATCTGTCATTGTGTTTCTATTATCTTTCATACTTAAGACATACTGTATTTTCCTCGCTGTAAAGTTCTGAATCTGTTAATCTATTCATGTATGCATTGCAGTGTCCCCAAGAAGTGTAGAATTTAGCTCTGAAATGCAGAAATGCCTCTGAAAGTATTGTTTCCACTTATTGAATAATACAAAATATACAATAAGTGTTCAAAAACACTTTTGAACAGTTTCTGAACTTTATACCATTTTTCTATAATGAGAGAGTGTATGTTCATCATTATGTTTCTATGTACCATAGCATTTCTAATCTTGGTCATTAAATTTAAAATCCATATCTTAGCTTGGCAGATAATGTATGACTTAGACTTTAATGCCAGATTATTCGATTTCTGCCGCTGACTTTGGAACATCTTATGGATATTCTCTGCACTTTTAATAACAACTGGACCCTGTGAGTCTGCGGAATTGGAAGGGGAAAAGCAAAACATCCAGACTAACCTCAGCTGAATGAACCACTGATCTCGGAGGACTTACATCGTCAATGACGGATATATTGAGCTGTTCTGGTTCACTGGCAGTCCAAAAACTTGAACCTCACAGGCTGTACAGTCTTGTAACTATGCTCAAAGCTTCTGAGTGCATTTTTCTAATTTCTCTCAAATAAAACTGGCATAGTCCAAAACGTTTATTATGACTGGTTGTTTTAAAGCAGTGCGTGAATCTTGTCTGAGTTCTCTGGAGTGGATCAGCCTTCAATTGGCTTCAATTGTTCTCAAACACTGCAGCAAATACAATGTTGATCAAAGCAAAGAAGAGAGGGCATTCACTTCAAGTTTTCCACTGATTGATAATTGTATCTAGACATATTTAGTTTCCATACATTATGGAAGCAGAAAACTAAATGGCTACACCAAACCAGGCAACTAAACATTAATTATTGATGAGAATCTTCTATCATATAAAACTGCAGTATACAATGTCTTGTGTCACCTTCTAGGTGACTTTGAAAGCGTTTCCTTACTCTCAAATGTAATTGTCTCCTCCTCTTTCCTACTGTAATTTAATAAGAGGCACAGTATAACTACATTAACTTCTTTAACAGTGATCTCTGACCCGGCCATGCTATGAGGCCTGTGGCCAGGTCTCTGATATTCATTTGCTTTCAATGATAGCAGTTAAAACACACAATTAGTACTTCAAGTTCCTCAGTGGACACATGTCGAATAAAACATGAACCATAAAAATATGTATCATATTTTCTGGACACCCAAATCCATATTTTCAAATGGTTAAAAGTATGGATATTCAAAAGGTTTGGACATGCTTCTTCTCCAGACAGTGAGATCTTGTGCCTTGAAGTTTCCGAATGAAAGGTGCAAATAGGTTGTGGGTCGCTAGTACTGCTTTGCAGACCAGCTTGCGTGGGTTTCATTAAGTTGTCCCACTGTTGTTCTACTGCATTGCCCTGTTTTCACTACAGCCCTGCACTTCATGTCCTGCCTTCATGTGACCATAACAAAGAGCAGGTAATAAAACATATTTTTTAAAACGTGTCATTTAAAAAACAACAAGCATTGTATATGGGACAAATCACTCAATCAACCCTTAGCTATCTCTATATCTGTATGTAGAGGAAACTAGGCTTCTGGGTATTACCCTTCATTGAAAAGATACTATAAAATGTCATCAGCTCCTCTGTGACCAGTCTAAAGAAAAACTGCATTTGAGCTTTTGTTTGGGAAAAGCCAACACACAAAAACACACAACTTGGCAAAAGGAGCACAAAACCTGGACCACTATAAAAAGCAAATGTAATATGGTGTTTTATCTACCTCCAAACTGGTTTATGTTTGGAAAATCCAAAGGATGCCTTCAGACCACCATATGTGCTGCCAACTGTCAAAAGTGGTGGGGAATCCGTAATGGTATGGGCAGCCATCTTGTGTGAGTCATTGGGTCTGGTGCTTGCTTTGCATGGTCGTATAACAGACAATAATTATTAGGCTATTTTACAGGACCGGATGCCTCAAAAATTGTTCCCTCGTGATGTTCCAATAATCCAGAATGACTCCATACACACGGCTAAACAAATTCAAGAGTGGTCAGGATGATGTAAAATGCCGCCCAATGCATCGCTACCATCAAATATGAACATCGTTATTCGGGAGCACACTTCACAAAGTGCTCTGCCACCTGGGAGCCCCCTCTCTAATCTCTTAAAGTACTGGAGGCTTTATTTTCTGAGGAATGGTGCAACATCGCAACTAAACATAGTATAGGACATGGTTTAGGACATAGTATGGGACATAGTATAGGACAGCATTCCAAGAAGGATGGGAGCTGTTCTAAATGCAATGGTTGGTCTCACTCAGGATGAGGAATCATCTAATACCAAGTTGTCTAATATTCAACTGTAATTGGCAGTTCATTAACCAAATCGGAAATTATTTAGTGCAATACAGTTCCAACATAGTCTTTGATAAAGAATATTATAGCTGGACCTCTTGATGCTGGTCTCAAATGATTCCATATGTTTCATAGTTTAGATGTCTTCAAGATTATTCTACACTGAAAATAGTAAAACTAAAGAAATGCCCTTGAAAGAGTAGGGGTGTCCTTACGTTTGATTGGTACTTTTGTTTCTCAAAATAAACTTGATAATTTAAATGCAGGAACTCAATTGCACTAGTTAAACTATATTCGAGTTTAAAGACATACTACATATTCTATGACAATAGAAACTATAAGATGATACATGGAAGACAATCTATGTTTGTATTGACTGCTCTTTGGGTGTTAGAAGGCATTATGTCAGTAACATTTGGTCCTATAGTAAAAAGCATTGTTGGACCCATACTCTATTCTACAATCAAGCATTAACGGTCCGACGTCAAATACAATAATAATACATTTCAATTAATGATGTCGTCCGTTACGGACGGTGCGCCTCGTATAAGTCGTAATCCTTCCCACTGTAACATCACTGGTAGAGCACACTAAAACCAGCTACTTACCATTACTATGAGAACAATACAGCAAAGTAACCCAGGGCAACAGGGTACCCGCCATCAGAGACTCACCTGATGTTGAGCCTGCGGTCTTGGTTAAAAATGAAATGTTACCAAATGCTTCTAAAAGGCTCAGGAGTTCAGCCAGCGTTTTGCACCTGCTAAAAAGTTGGTTACAGTCCTCAAACGCGTTACAAGTAAAGTAGATGTATCAAAATGTGTTGTCATTTATTTGGATCAAGTTACTAGATCGTATTTAGCATTATTCAGCCGCAGTCCGGTATAAGCTTACTCTACCTCTCTTCCCAGCACGGCAAAACGTGGCAAACACCCGACAATCAATACATCTATCTACCAGACAATAACATAAGTAGCTTGTGCGACAGATGTTTGTGAACCTTTATGTCCTTTCAAAGAGTTTACTGTCAACCCCAAAAATATAGATTTTCAGTAGTCTATAGTGAGGAAATGCAACCCAAGTGACAAAAAAGAAGCATGCATTCTTACCCGGTCAATTTTTGTCAAAAGTCCGAAAGGTCGATTCCAATTCACGAAAATACAAATCTACCAAGTTGGCCAACCCTAAAATAAAATCTTGAGTCGACCTTTGTCTTAAGTGTTCGTTGCAGATCCAATGAATTAATTTCCCAAATCAATAGCAATGGTGGTGGTCACACGGTGCTGAAAACCGTGTCCTAATAAGTTTGTCACGGTATTCCACGGCTGTTTAAACTGTCTCATCTAGAATAATTCACCAGGAATTAGTTCATACATGGACTATTATGTGCACCAGCCTACAGTACGCATTGTAGGGTAGGCTTTGTCGAAATAAGGAAAAAGAGCGCGCAAAGCCCTGCGACATGGACCAACCTGTCAGCATGGAGCGGAGCTGTCCAGAAATCAAGTGCTGACGCGTTCCTTTTCAATCATCTCTGGCATACGGGTTTTTATCACTTCCACCTATAAATCCATCAACACTAAAGTTTCAACATAAAAATATTGTGAAAATCTATGTGTAAAATATGAAATTAATATGGGATTACAATTTAATCCCGGCCCAACTTTTTTATCAGGAGTAGAGAAAATCGACATGCATCCTGATATTATTCTTCCTGTAAGAAATGTTTAAATATATAACCAAAGATCGCTACAGCCTACAGTCGGATATTTGAGGGAGGTATTTCAGTCTTATCTCTCCCACACATGCCTCCTCTCTCTGCATGCTTTCCCTCACCTATACCCAGTGCCGGACTCAGCCTTTTGGGGGCCCTAAGCAAAATATGATTTGTAGGCCCTCTCTCCCTTAGTGGTCCGGGGCTCACAAGCATTTTGGGGCCCCCTGGTGGATGGGGGGCGCTATGCGCTAACGCTTATGTTGCTCATGCCTAGGGCCGGCCCTCCCTATAACATCAACATTGTCATTCAAAATTAAGTTATACTCTTTTTAATCTTTCCAAATTCCAATACCTACAAGGAAATACACATTTGTCCTACAGACTCCTTCCAGTGTACTGTTCCCCCATATTGTGCTAAACTGACCATGCCAAGGCAATTTTTTTAAGGACATTAAAAGAGTTATCAGCTGTAACAAAAATGCTTTACCCATTTAGTTTATTATACATTCTGTATTCCTCACACTCAATTATTTGGAGTTTAAATGTTTCAATGGACAGAATAGGCCAGAATATGGAAATATTAAATAATTCTATATTCTCACGTATTTGCATTTGTTACGAACTTGCAGTACAGCCACGTCACTGCAATCACTGTAATCCTTCAAATATACAGAACAAATAAGCATGACAGAAGCCTAGAGGTCTTCGCTGTTTATGGATTTAAATAATGAGATTAACCCAAAGAGCTGTGACTTGACTGGCCACTCAAACAGGTTTCTTCTACACCTCAATTGTCATCCACATTTACAGTACCTCAATCTGAAACAGAGTCCATCGTGGTTGTTTGTGGTGATGTCAAAAGAAATTCCAAAAAAACTGAAGGTCTTCAGCGATTTACAAAAATAATTCTGCTGGATCATCACTAACAGTCTCCAAGACATTTTGCTCTTCAGCGTTCTAGACAAATTTGGAGTTTTTACTATTTGAAGATCCAAACTGTGGCAGAGGAAGCTAACATTCATGGCTGTAAATCCTGGTTCAAGTAGGAAAATTGGTTTGACAACAAGGGAATGAAGCTCAAGGATCATTCTGACCCCTGCTGTTCATATGCATGAGGTGCAGTTACGTGTGCCACAGGGTGAATGCTTTTTTTATTCTATTTTTACTGCACAAAGTTTCAATTTACCGTTGACAATAATTCAGTAAAATTTATACTTTTGCAGGTCACTGTATATACAGAATATAGTGTATATGATATACATTTATACATGTTTATATTATTATTACCCTGGATTATGTCAGTATGTTTACACATGCTTTTAGTTGACAAAAAAACACATGAATGTTCGCAGAATATGAATTCATCGGATACATTTTGTTAAATGCATTTCTCATCAACTAAGGTATTACAGAGACATTTATTTCTGCATATATTTTCGTAGACTAGAATGCATACTTTTTTATTAAGTTAAAGTCATAGATACATACCAGAACAAGAACACAGAAAGTGGTATTTCGAATGAAAGTCAACTAACAAACTGACAGTTAATGAAAAGAGTATTACTTTAACGTTTACAAACATATCGTAAAAGCTGAAGAAGAAAATGAGTCTGACAAAGAACAAAATAATGTTACACTACTAAACATATTTTCATAGGACATGACAGACATAAACACAATACCCTACCCATTTACAGACTCAGAGGCTAAAGAAAAAAGATAGGTCTTATGGTGGGTTTTTAAAATGTTGCTACTAGTGAAGGACCTAATAAATAAATGTAGGCTATTCCACAACTTTGGAGCATCAACCGAAAAGGCACAGTCTCCTTTAAACGTTAATCGTGACCGTGAAGCACACAAAAGCAATTGGTTGGAAGACCTAAGGGAGCTTGTGGAAGAGTGAGGGATAAGGAGGTCAGAAATATAGGAGGGTGTTGATCCATGTAGTGCATTAAAAACAAATAAAAGCTTCATCACACTGCAGCGTTTTACCCGTTATCAAATTTGAGATCAGAATAAAAATGACACAGGGATGTTTTGTAAAGTTATGAACATTGATGAATAGAGGCCCTCAGATATTAACAGTAATGTTGTTAAAACCTGACTATAATTAATCCAGAATATGGTTTTCATTTAAAAAGATGGAATGCTGGGAAAGTCCAGTTTCAACTTTTTAATAAGGGGCTGGACCACGGCATGTTTAAAACATGAAGGGACAGTGCCATAGATGAGGAATCCATTTATTATGGAAAATATATTGGGACAGAAAGTGTCCAGCACAGAACGCGGGACGAAACAGTGTCCTTGGGGCAGGTAGTAGGCTTCATGCGTGAGACTATGTCTAACACATATGAAAGAGATACAGGTTCAAAACCTGTTATAAATGACAGAACACGTGGCAAAATCAGAGGGGTTATGATCTGGAGGTAAAATGCAAGATCATATGGCAAGGAGGTCGGAAAGGAGGTCGGGAAGGAGGTCGGGAAGTCTGAGGATTTGCATCAGGTCAGGCGGTTTGTAAAGCTTTGTCCATCGTACTAATCAGTGTACCTAATTACATACTTTTAAGAACAAAACCACTTGCTTATTGACAGGTTAATCACTCTGCATGAAAAAATTAGGCTGCAATTCATACTATATTGCTGGACTCACAAAATGACATACATTATAAATGTTTGTTCAAATGCATGTTCAGTAAAGTCTGAATGTTATTGAACCAGAACTCTCCTGTGCTAGTTGCACATGAACCATTGCATCATACAAAACAACGGCTTTCAAAATAAAAGTCTTAATCAAAGTCAAGGTCAACAAAAATTCCCATCATCAGTGTAACACTTCATTTAACCCTCTAAATCCGGGGTCCGTTCAGATCCCAAGTTTATAGTTGGGTTCAGATCTAGAGATGCCCAGTGCAACATAATATCAGTATAGTGTCAAAAATCCCTGATCAGATTTTACAATGGGGAAAATGCATTTTTCTACACGTCAAAGTTTTTCAATGCCAACTCTAACAGAAGTGCTAAAGTAGTTGTGTGCTACTGTCAGTAGACGTGTAAATTTTTGTTAGGAGACTGTTATGAAGTGGTTCCTGGGGCCTTTGGAAAGCATCATAAACTTTACCCAATAGCAGGAGATTGTGGACAGAAAAACTGCTTGCCTCACAATATTCACAATACAACATAGCTCAGTATTTGAATTATTTATTTGATGGCAAAGGTTTGCTCATTTTTCATCCGTTATACAGGGGGGACGGTATATTGCAATTTCCCTTGATCTTTCTTGCATACGTTTATTTAATCATACATTAAAATAACAATTGAGCAGCCGGAAATGTCCCAGATTGTCCCTTTATTAATGTAAAAACATAAAATTTTTAACCAAAGCACATGTTTTGTAACAATACTGTATATGTATGTGTGTGTTTTGTATAACCCACTTTTTAACAAATAGTTAATTAAGCCCTTGCAATAATGTTAACCAATGACCTAATTAGGATTTATTCCTATTTATTTGGCATGCATTGAAGCAGGAACAGGTTTCTATTTAGTTTAGTTTCTTTGTGGAGCAAAGTGTGATTCACCGTTCTCTCTTCAACTTAAGATATGTTGCATAACAGTCTAAAATATCCGTATTCGACCATTTTCATATCCAAACATTATACAGTATTAATGAGTATCACGTTGGTTAGCAGGAGCAGGCTACAACATGCGGTGAACGCACACCATCAATCGTCAATGGAGTTCCGGAAGCAGACATCTTGTGAAAATCTCCCTGTGAACCATTTGAACAAACACATCTACAATATGGAGGACAGGACCGTCCACACCCAGACTGAATGCAGGTTGCGTAACCCAAACCTAAGTATCATCCCTGATGGAGTGAATTTATGTAAAGGAGTGCAAACCATAGCCACTAGATGGAGGACTTCCATGACTTCATGGTTAAATGGATGCAAATTCGAATGTCCAAATCAAACCCTCACCTCTCAAATCTGAAATCTAGATCTGAAAGGATCAGATGAGGTTGAGGTAATATGTTATTGATTTACCATGGTGGATTTTCAGCGGAGTACAACAATGTATTTAATGTTTTAGATCCGAAGTCAATCTACATGAGTGCTTAGGATTAAGAAAATAGAAAAGAGTTAAAAGAGTTAATTTAGAAGCCGGCCATTCAGAGGTAAACATACCTTATTGTCGTCCCCACAGTATCAGGAGAACACTTGTATGGTTAATCAAAACGGCTGTGAAAGTGTTTCTTTGTGAAGCAATCTCCTTGAATTCTCTTTTCATGCCCTTATATGGTATGTGTGTGTGTCATGGTATGTGTGTCTCACGGTGTGTGTTTACTGTAATTGAGTAGCAAAAATCCCCCCAAGAATTATTCAAACATTGTGAGGACATTTCTCTGTTGCACTTGGCTTAGGAGTTAAGTTTATGGCCAAAGTCAAAATCGGAGCTATGATTCGATATTAAGGCTAGGGGGGTAATGTAATGTTGAAGATTAAGGGGTTAGGATCAGGGGTTAGGATCAGGGGTTAGGGTCAGGGGTTGGGGTCAGGGGTTGGGGTTATGGAAAATAGTATTTCAAATGGGAATTCTTCTATGGATCCCAAGAAATATAATGAAATCCACAGTGTGTCTGTGTACAGTATATATGTGTGTGTGTATGAATTCTATCTTCTCTTCGGTAGAATTTATTTACTATTTAGTCTGCGTGCCAGTGTTGGCACATCCATTTGTCCGAAACGTCCCTTTCTCTGCACCTTTCTCCAACATCGGACAGATTTATCGATGTGTATACCGCTCCGTCTTTATTTTGTAGTGCGGGTTTTAATCAGGGGTTAAACCTTGTAATCTACTTACAGTCAGTATTTATTGCGGGCCCCATGTTGACACACCCAACTTAGTGGGGGCAGGATTATAGATAAAATGTAGACAACCGTAATGACGTGTTTTCATGGCAAAGGCTGAACCGGAGCCAGCTGAAACCTACATCCGCCATCTACCCTACTGTAGGTCAACGAGAGGATAATGTCAGATTAGGCCAAACATAATTTCTAATTGTGTTGTAAAAACATATCTCCGTGGCAGCCTGGCAATGCGCGGATTTATCGCTGTTGGCAACATATTGTCAAATGTGTTTTTAAGCGTTGACAAAACCTAGCTTGGCTCTATAGAGGGTCTCGTCAAAACAGTCACTGCAGCCACTGCCAAAATAATATGTCAGTCAATTGGATGAAGAGAAAATGCCTATGAAATCATGACAAAGCAGATGTCTTTTAACACATTCTTTTAGACCCTATGTCTCCCTCTAATATGTAGGGGGCTGAAAGATGTGAGGTATTGTGTAGACGAGTGTAAGCATACTAACCAAGTATAAAGCACCTGCCAGACAACCGTATATACGGACTTCACTTCCCATCAACCATTAATCAATCATTATGTTTTTTTTTTATAGATTTGACATAACCAAGCACGCTAATAGTCTACCAATTTGTCAATGCAATCTCTGCAACCGTCAGGCAAACTGCCTAATGACAGAAACAAGGGAGGGACATCCATTAAACAATGGCTTATGTTCATTTCCACTAATGAACCCAGGTTTCATTTCTGTATCTGTGCATCCGCCTCCCTCCATTCCAGCGGTGCATTGATTGCCCCCCCCCACCCATTTCACTATTATTACTTGTCATGCTACTGTACTCAAGAGACCCTCTTTATAACTCCCATAACCCTCATAACCCATAACTCACATAACCCAGAACCCTCATAACCCAGAACCCAGAACCCAGAACCCATAAACCTCATAACCCATAACCCTCATAACCCTCATAACCTATAACCCTCATAACCCACAACCCTCATAACCATAACCCTCATAACCCATAACTCTCATAACCCAGTACCTTCATCAATGGTCATATATTCTTTCACTCTGTGTCTCTAGAGTTCTTCCTCCCTTGTGGGGGTGTAAGTTACATGAAGCCATTTGAAGCCTCACTTCCTTTCAAAACCAACCATGGTACAAAAGCAAAAAGGCAAAACCTTAGAACATGTTCTTTGGTTACATTAGACATTGCAAGTGAAAAGTATTTATTTATTATCTAAATCCAGTCAACAGGATCGGATTTAGAAATATAATGCCTTGAGGTTTAGATATCCTATTGAACAAATCACGCCAATGGAAAATGTCACATCGACCTATCTTGCATTGACTATTTTGTTTTATTTCTCCTGCTTTGGGCTCATGGAGTGATGGACCACTGCAGTGTTGCAATGATGCAACCCCCCCAAGATGCCTTCTCCGTTTTCTGTTGATCTCTTGCTCAGTTGCATAGCCCACCTTCACATAAATGATTTAGAGCAGGCCTCTGGCACACACACACATGGCCAGCATGGTCCTCTGACAGCAACTAGAGCGCCTCTGAGGAGCTTTACAAGACATTAGGCACAAGAGGACTAGACCTGAATTCCAACTGGCGCGTTTCCACGTGCCTCCGCAACCCGCGCACATAATCCATGTTTTTAAGTGGAGGTTGATGGGGGTGGGATTGGGGACAAAGAAGACAAAGCAGGCCCGCCGCTCTTCCGCAACCTCTTTGGACAGAGAGAAGCAATTTTACCCAGAAAAACAGGGTTGACTACTGATTTTTGGGCAGGTGAATTCTGGGAAATGCTCTGAATGCATATAAAACACGCAGCACATTTGAGCAGTTAGAGGGATTACCTTATGGCTATTGGGAATGTGGATAATGGAATCTAAGGAACAGCAGTGCCTATATATAGAGCAGGAGACATAATTGGTAATCGACTCCAATCAAGGTCCACTTGACCGTGACAAACTACAGATGAGGGATGTTCTGTGAAGATTTTCCCCAGTAAGCAGAAATGTATGCCATGCATTTTTTTTGCCAATATTAAGTCCAAAGTGCAGTATAAGACCACAATATCAATCAAATAATTTTCACTATGTCATAGGTTGTATTATCATATTTGATATCAATATCAGGGCTTAACTAGATACACACACATGCGCATGTACACACAAACAGCTCAGAAACACACAATACAACAAAAAAGACACAAACACCTACACATAAAATTTTAAAAGGGGTAATCATATTGTATCCATAAAAAGCTCAACATTTTTGTTTTGGCTATATAAAACATAGGGGAATTTAGGCACACTTTTATTCCAACAGTCAACAAGGCTTTATTGGCAAGGTTCCCCAGCTGATCTTTTTAAGGTATTTTTTATCAACATTTACTAGCTACAAAAAACTTTAAGAGAAAACCGAGTGCTGCAAAGGTCATTGTGTCACAGAGTTGAAATCTTGAAGGAGGCAAGCAGCAACCAGGGGGTCACAGAAAGGGCATTGCAGTTTCCCTTAGAACAGTCCAGGATGGACAGGTGGATGGTGGACAGAGTTGCCTTGTCTCATCATGCACTTGCAAGATCAATCTTGGTTGTTGGCCAGGCAATACGTTCTCCTTTGGCACATACTACCTGGTAGAGTGAGCAGTGTAAAAAGCAGCCGAACGGGGGCCTTTGACTGGCTCATTGGTGTAATAAGCAGCAGAGCAGGGGCTTTTGAATGACTCATATGTGAAATAAGAAGCCGTACAGGGGCCTTTAAAGGGCTCAGCGGTGAAGTCACAGCCTCAGAGTTAGCTGCATTATTGTGAGGCTACGGTTTGAATCCTACCCGGAGAATATCACAGGGGTCCAACTGAGGGCAGTGCAAATGGCAAGAACTGCCCTGTTTTAATGTCTAAGTATAATGGCTGATTATGGTGCCTTGCCTCGTCTCTGGGGGCCTGAGAGCCTAAACAAGATGAGCAGCCTACGTTCCGTGTGGCACTTGTAAATTCTGGTCAAGAATTCCAGAGAGAATAAGAACCAGAATAAGAACCAGAATGGCACTTGCTTCAGAATACACAAATATCCACATCGACTGTCCTAAGTCCGCTGGGAGTTGTTGCTATGAAGCAAGGCTTCTCCATTCACAAATTGGATATCTCGAAATTGAGGAGAAATTCTAGGTAAAAAAGCACTAAATTAAGATATTATATTGTTCATAGCTCAATGCAACACTCCAGTTAAATCATTTATGATTGCCATACATGGCACAGTACAGTACATTGAAAGATAATTGTATACTGAATATTTGAAAGAACATACCTGGAAGTATATCAGGGGGTAGTAATGTCAACAGTTATCAATCTCTTTTGGAGAGTATGTATTTTGACATATAACCTTTCCAGAACTGGTTGTACATTTTCATTTGAGGATTCTGATTGCTTGAGTAAAACCTGTCAAACAAATCCACTATAGGCTACGGTACTGAGGGAGAAACCTATCATACATATAGTTTCAGATGTTGGCCAATTACCAGTCATGTATTATCCCCATGCTATAATGGTTCAGTTACCACAGTCTTCAAGCATTATCCACAGAATGGCAATAGCAAGCTGATGCTCAGACAAATACAAAATGATTGGCATATGCGATATATCCAACGCAAACATCACTCTAACCATTAACTAAATCCAAAAGCTAGAGCTGTTATTTCGACCTAATGTCAAAACACCTACTAGTTTTTATTCCATATGAGAGCGTTGTGATCTTAATAAAATGGCTGCATATTTAAGGTCTTTACAATGTCGTAAGAAAATGTAACCTGTTTAATGTAGAATTTACCTGCTAGATCTGTGGCAAAAGCCCAAGAGATCCTAACAAATTCATTAAACAATACTGGAATAAAAGACACGTTTTGAATCATTTATTATTGAGTAACATTTTTCAAATGAGAAAAAGGGGGCCCTGGGCAGATTTGTTGGGAACCCCCGCCCTAGAAGTACAACACCATCATAATAAAATAAATAATTTCAAGAATATAGTACACAACAGTACAATTTGCAGGCTACAGTGAATGGAAATTTGAACTCAGCGTCAGTGTTATTACAGTATCATACCATCAATGAGATTATGACTGAAGTCCACGAATTAAAGTAATTTTACTATCCTAAACTAAAGATATTACACTGGCATATCCCATGTCGTCTTCGTATGTACACATAAAGAATACTAGTGTTTTGATTTCATGCACGACCTTAAGTTAAATCCAACATACTTGAGTGAGTCAAATCACTTTTTGAAGTAAAATACCTGCATTGACAATAGCGTTTTGTTCCGAAGACGCACATTGAAAAATTTTCATTTGATTGGGCTGTAGTTTGGTAAGTAGGTCAGCGAGTGGAATGAATCTTATTGTTCGTGCTTCAATGCAGAGATGAGGCTATACATTATTGATTGAGTCGTTCATCCATTCACCATCAAAATCGAGGTTATTTTGATATTTAATCGAAATTTGGATCATAGTGGTTACTGCTTTTACATACATATTATTACAAAGTGTACGCTACGTTATAATGACAGGTATTTAAAAAACAATCTGTTTAAATGTAAAATGTTATGTGTAGCGTAGACTTTACTTAAAATCCAAAACACTGAAATGAATTAAAGATATTGTCTATCCAGTAGGCAAATGCAAAGTAATTCAGTGTCATGATTTATTATACGCGTTTACGCATTCAATTTACTGCCGTAGGACATACAGCAAATCAAGCAGTTATCGGTTGTTCGTTTTAGTATAAAAGCAAAATTCTGTCCTAAGTTATATAAAATCAAATATATGTCCCAGACTCGTAGAAAAGGCATTGTTTCTCGGAGAACCAGTCGATGGCCAACGCTGATTAAAGAAGGGAGTTAATATGGCTGTCCACTATTTATCTGTCAGTCTAGTAGTAGCCTTGTGCTGCCGACACATAACAACCCATTTAGTTCACATCATTTCAGTGCGTCTTGTCCCCTCCCCTCTAGACACAGACAACAACACACACCTTAATAGGGGCGCGTCTCCGACACAGCCGCCGACCAATAACCCTCCTGTCTGGGCTGAGACCAAGGGGACGAGCGCTAGTCGAGGCCCAATCAGCGCTTTTGTGTTGCCTACCGGTGCCGGGGACTGGTCGTGAGGAGGTAGCCTACTGCAGCGCTTCAGGATCCGAAAGAGAACCCAGAGCTTGTGGAACCTGAGGGTAAAGGCGAGTCAGGTGAGTCCGAGGATATGGATGAGGCCTAACTGACATGGAATATTATTTTTGAAATTACGGCGGCAGGATTTGTATTCGTTCTGATAGAAGAGTGGACTCCCCTTGGGTAGTAATAATCGCGTCCAAGGTTAATGAGGGTGATTGGGGGAAATGTGGTGCAAGATAGACAATAGTGTGGTTCATATTGATGCAAGCTTATTTGCAAGCGATCAACAACCAACGATGTAAGTGACTAATCACATTTAAAAGGTCTGGAATAATTTGGCACTTTTGGATACATGTCGCGATTTGTCACAAAGGTCGCATGTGATAAATGAAAGTTCAGAAAAATATGGAAGATGCGAGACAGTTGCAACATTGTAGCAAATGTATGGAGCGAAATCCGTTTCATTGTCTCATCTCGAGTCTCTAGGGGTTAACTCCGATTGGCAAAGAAAGCCCTGCGTGCGTCCGGCTGGCTACAGTGGCAGCATGTGCAATCGATGAAGTCTTGTCAATATTCCCCAAAATGTAGCTTTAAAACCTATTGTGTAAAGAATATCCATGTGTTCATTAAGATCAATGTGGTTGTAGATGCAAGACGAAGCGGGAGCTTCACAGCGCTGTATAACAGAGCGCAAATTCAGCGTGTGTACTGTCGTGGAGCTTATGGCTATAGCCTACAATTATAAAAAAAATCAGAAAATGCATCAGCCATTTACGTAAGTAAGGACGTTTTCTTAACTTGCTCCATATGCTCCCAAATGGCTTCTTGACGCTTGACTTGTCGTAAGACTGACATTCAATTCAAAACGTGCGTTCGAATTGATAGTAACAAATGGGCAGCCATTGATAAAATGTGGTAGATGTCCAGTTGACATCAGAAGAGAAACTCCGATATAGCAAATATGGGGTAGCAATTATTGTCGGTGCGGCGGAAATGTCAACGTCGAGTCTTCGCTAATCTCAATTTTAAATCTTAAACGTTTGAATGTTCACATTAATAAACATAGAACGAGCTGGTGGACCTACCAGGCAAATGTCTACTATACTAAAACATCACACTCAGTCAAGCCTGTTTTTTTTTCTTTTTTACAATAATTAAAAGTGGCAGATGATGAGGAGAAGAGGACTGCAATGGACAGTCGATACATCCATTCATAGCTCTTGGCTATGAACCTGAGTGGAAGGCTTCTTATTCTCCAGCCCCTTGTCCTCACCTTTTAATCCAACAGTGGAAGGATTATGCTTTCTTGTTTCAATTCACAAATGTCCCTTTAAAATGTATGCAGACGTTGACTTAGCGGAATTCGATTTTATAAAGTGGTAGAAAGTACATAATGTTTTCTATCAATGTTGTAAATTCTATTGTTGTGGGAGAACCTCCTTGATGAAAGTCTTTAGAGACTGTTTTAATCCTAATCAATTGAGCTTGTCTGTTGTTTGAAATACAACACACCAACATGGCTGCTGTAGAAAGTCAAAGCTATGTGCTGGAAATACGTGGTAGAGAATGGGTGATATAGGCATTGTGGAGCTCTTGTGAACTCCCTCTTGCGACTTCAGTTCTATTTTGGGGTCTTAACTTTAGAAGGAAGCATGGGTAGGGCTTAATGAAGTTTTCATCTGGAGGTAAATCTCTGCTGCTAAACTGAAGTATTATCTGATGAGCATAATGGATGTAAGCCACTGTAGTTACATACAAGTATATCTTTACCTATGGAAGAATAAAGGAAACCCCTCAAAATATGGATCCCTTGACATCGGTCTTGTTGGCTGATTTTACTTCAAAGTGAGCATAAACAGCCAACAAATAGCCAACAAATTGTTCTACCAGTCAAATCTATAGTACAGTGCCCCCCCCCTCCCCCAACCTCTTTTCTATGAATGGAACTGTGCGGTCTGTGAATGGGAGTCCTCTGGTGTCGCACCGTGTGTATATGAATGAACGGTACTGCTTTCTCAATTTTATTGACAAGTCATTGCCATGTTCTCCTCTATGACTCGCTTTAGCATCCCACTGTTCCCTCCCACTCCGCACCCTACCACATAGAATAGGAGAGTAATCCATTACAAGTGGCTTCTACTTTCCTTGAGGTAAAGCGCGTCGGTAGTTCCTCAAAACAGGGGGGGTTGGCCGGGTTGGGGCGCGAGCCTATGTGACACAGTGCTTTATGATTTCTTTGCGTTTCTTTGACATGGTTGCTGTGCTCCAGCACACTGGCAGGGGCCCATGAAGGGATTTCACGCAATGCGAACACTTTAATTTCTGCGGTACCGAGGTCCCCTTATCTCTACTGACTGCTTGGCATAGCAAAGCCCATGAGGCCTGCGTCTCCTGTCTCGCTGCATTTCTGAGGCAACACCGTGTCGAAATGTAACCCTGACATGTTCCCATCGATACACCATTTTTGGGGGGAGATGTGTTCCACAAAAAAAGGTACCTGCTATGGCTTTGGTAAATGTTCCACTGGTTGGTTCATCTGTCTGGGTGTTATGAATCCTAGATCACAGATTAAGGCCTCAGCCATTCCCTTTGCTCAATAAAACATACTGACATTTTTTCATCGTTGGCCTAAACAATGTGATTCTGCATCTCATTCTCATTTGGGATAAGCAACTGGTTCTCTCCTGGGAACCAATCTCTTCCAAACAAACATGGCTTATGAATGAGACTTTATTATTTTGGGAGGGGAAGAGGTGGCCTCAGCTGTGCTTCCGGATCACTGACATTAGTCAAAAGAAAAAAAGTTTTGAAAGCAGACGTGCTACCCTTTATATTGCCTTTTGTCACAGACACAACAAAGTGTCAAAGGTCTGAATAAATGACCAGTGCAGCTGCAGTTGGATTAAAAAAAGGTGTCCTAAAAAAGGTGTCCCACAACTCCTGATGAATGGTGCATGTGTGTTGGTGGACAAACTTGGTCGTTTAATACACTAATAGTGATCTCATGACCTTCAGGGGGAAGTGTTTATTCTCACATGGTGAAAACAAATTTGATGTTGCTTGACCTCAAATAACCATTGGTTGAGACCAAGAACGGTCTCCACCAATGGGTATTTGATGTTGCTTGACCTCAAATACCCATTGGTTGAGACCGTTCTTGGTTTTCAAGATGCCCCGGCATTTGATCATTTTGATTTCAGAGGCTTTTGGAAAGTGGGCATGGGCTACAGTCCTAGCTTCAACGGGAAGCTGATTTCGACATCAGAGTGTTAGGGGTGGATGAGAGCTTTGACTGGGCTGTCCGTTAGTAGAGATGGTGTAGCCAAGAGATCAGAGGTGGCAGAACAAAGAATGTTCGGCCACAGGTGTACAGGGAAGCTTTTGATCTCTATGCAGTTTCCCAATTGAGGATTTGCTTCTCCCATGCATTTACCAACACAGAGTCTTCTCCAAGTTTGCCTCTGTGTTGGTGTCCTCATGTTACTTGGTAGGCTAGACATGATCCCAGTTCAAGCTCCAAACACCATTTTGAAGTAGACTGCGTATGTATTGGTCCTTTCAGCCATATTTGTGGTTGAAACTGCTTTCGTCCTATGAAACTCCTTCCTTGTGTTTTTAGTCGTGGGAAGAGGGATCCTTAGCACCTCATTGAAATCAGCGCTCATTTAGTGGTCCGTACTTACTTGAAATTAAGAGATAAACGCTCTGTTTGAGGGGAGAGATCTGTATAATTAGCTTTTAATCAGGAAAATGAAGTTTATTTAAGAATCCGCCCAAACGAAAATCCTTTGAGGGCTAGAAGCCTTGTCGGTAGCTGGCATGTGGCGCTAATTGATATGTGTGATGTTAATGAATGCATGTGAAGTGTAGCGATAAGCATGGGATTATATTTGCATAGCAACAACGCCTGTAAAAAAAAAAAAAAAAACTTGAAAAAAAGTGTAACATTTGGCAAACAAATATTGGGAAGGCTTTTCACAATGTAGTTGCACACATTTATAGGGCCGTCCCCATTTAGTTGACCGGTTGATACGCTGTCGGTCATTTTGTTGTTTAATTGTCTAAATTAAATTAACGTTTTCATTGTGCACATAATACACCTGTTTGATTCACGCTCAACTCATTGGACTTTGGCTTGTACAGTCCATCCAGACTGAATGTGAAACCAATTGGGGGGATATCATACATATTTTAATTAGTAACCATTTATTTCATATTTACAACTTTTTGTATTTAGTGATTTGATTGTTCACAATACATTTTCAGGGATGGTTTAGTGGCTACTTGGTGTATTTCTATGGATAACGTTCTATATAGGATACGTTAAGAAATTCAGCGGATTGTTACAATTTCTGTAGGAAGACAGAGGTACCCCGTTGGCAATGAGCACTTCCTATTCCAAAACTGTGCAGAGTGGCTATCCTTTCTACCTGATCCTGGAACTCTGTTGTGTACTGAACTCTTCTTTGTCTGCGCTTTTAGCATCTGACCATCTCACTTCATGTAGTTGATTTTGTTAAGCTACAGCTCTTTCTTTCTGCCATGTGTCCTCTTGCTAACTTTCAGTCAAATAGCTAACATCGAAGCTTATTTGCTGGACCTACCATTGCTAAGGGGCTGGCCTATTGTCCCTTGTGAAACGTTTTTATTTTTTCTCCATTCTTATAGAAACCGCACCATTAAAAATATTTCAATAAATATTCTTCAATGAACTTCCTTAAAGTGTTGGACCATGGATGAGGATGCTACTTTGATTGTTGATTTTACAGATGTTCCAAAGTGCTGTTGAACCATGCTGATGGAATGGCATCACGTGTTTGCTGCACCCTGGGCAGTGTTTCATCCATGCTATGAACAGTACAACGTCATCTCATAGAGGCTTTATTGAGTTCTGCGCGCTGCATTCGCTGTCAAGTAAACTACAGCCATGAAGAGATGCACCCGGTCAGTAACAATGTCCAGAGATCATGTGGGGTTCAGATGTCACTGTGAAATCATTCCCCCTGACTATGGTACCACCAACACCAGCCTGTACCGTTAACCAGGTAAGCTGTGTCCATAGACTCTCGATGCTTTTGGCGAATCCCTGTTCTGCCATCAGCACGGCTCTACGGCGGGACCAGGCCATGTTTTTCCACTCCTCAATTGCCTAGTGTTGGTGATTGCATGCTCACTAGAGCAGCTTGTTCTGGTTTTTATTTGATTGGATTGGACCCCTTGTGTGGCGGTCTGCTCAAGTGGACCATCCGTGATGAGGACGAACAAGATGTGTCTCGGGGTGCCCGCCTGTGCTCCACTCTTGTACTTGTTTCATACCTCCTTCCATGGTTGTACCTTTTTAACAGGAACAAATCAGGCACAAGCAAAGAGAAACAAAATGTCTAAAGAGTTCACTTTGATGTAAGGGGGTAGCAGATTTTATACCCCTTCACGGTGCAGTCTGCCATTTAACATGTTTTTTAACCCTACTTATTTTTTGGATATATGTGTTGTGTTGTTTATACATATAATAAGTAATGTCATAATTACACCTTTGTTGGCCAAGAAATTCCAAGTATGAAAGCTAGTGGTTTTGATGACATAAGCACAAATTGACACGAATTTGAAAGTAGTAGTGAAAAGTAGTACACAATTTTCAGTGGCCCATTTTGGCTACACCGCACCAATTTTGCAAAGAATGGGCAAAAATTGCAGAATGCATCTTGACACAGGAAATGGATAAGCTTCTGAGGCTAGATATGCTTATTGCTCCTCCTCGTGTTCTCTCGTTCTCCAAACATTGGATGAGAAAGCCAGAGGTCCCTCCCTGCACTTCTCCAATTGGTTCTTCAGATGGAGACATGGAGAAAGAATGTCACTCATAGAAGTACCATTACCGATCGGAAAGTCCCTTATTTCGACTTGCAAATACATTAAATACGTTACCAGTACGGGATGTAATTGGTTCATGAATCAGACTAAGAAATCTTTGGTTTTGTGTGCTGAGTGTGCTTGTGCATCTGTGTTTGGTGTTGTTGCCTTGTTAACACCCGAATGGGGGTGGCTGTGTTCAGTGGGCTTCACGTGAGCCTTATTAAACCTTGCACAAAAACAATCAGCCCAGATGAATGGCTCCCTGCGATGCTTAATTAGTGGGCCTCCCCAATGTTTCGGCTCGATAAGACAGCAGGAAGCACCACAAAATTCAGCTGACAACGGAGCATGTCTGAGGAGCTCACCTGGAACTCGTGGTCACCAAGCATACCCTTACTCACTTCTATACCTACCAAATTGTATTGGGTTGGGATTTATCTTCTTCACATTTTCCTTACCGTCACAATTTCAGCCAACTTGATGGACGCCTCACCAGGCCAGCCCAGCATGTCTCGACTAAGCTCGGATCAGTAATATGAACGGGATATAATTGGTTTGATAAGACCCCGGGAGATACTACATATTTTTCATGAGCAAAACATTTTAAGATGGGCTAATAGAAAACTGTGTTAAGTCAACCAGTAAAATGGTACTTAAGTAAAAGTCTGAAACTATCTAATTTGAATCATGCGTACAACGGTGGGAAAAGTACTTAATTGTCATCTAAATGACATGCATCAAATTCCTCATATTAAGCAAACCAGCACCACGTTAATGTTTCTTACTTGTATGAGCAGCCATGGATGCAAGTTCTTGTTAAACTTTCTTAGGATGGTTACAAACAAGGTTTTTATTTGGAAATTACTAACTTTGTTTTAATATGCTCAGGTTGGCGTTCCCATGGAATTTCTCCTTACTTTCTTTACGCTACTGGAGTTCTCCTTTCATACATCAATTAAAGGTCCTTGGTGGTCCTAATGCCATCACATTCTTTTGTGTTTGACCTCTGCCATTGTGTTGAATGTGTAGCTAATTGGCACTATATTTCTTTTTGGATGACTAGTTTCACCTAACCACCATTCTGAGTGTTCCGGTATTGGTTTAATTGTGTATTTGGTTATTTTTTCTTTTTTTGTTAAAGTGGCCTTTAAATGAAGGAAAGCACTGCACATGTATTTTGAGAGGTTGGTATGTGTCGGTAAATGGAACAAAGAAAAGACTGCTTGATCCAGTAGTCGTCTGCAGAACAATCAAGTAAAGAGTGATTGACAGTGGGAGAAAAAGATTGAAAACAGGCTTACAAAGACATTTAACAGTTACATTATTTTTTACAAAATCCTGTTTTTTTTCAACTTGTTCATCCCAAGTAGGTGAGGGGTGAAGAATATCTGGAAACCCTTAGACCAGAGGTGGGCAGAGTCAGGCCCGGAGGCAAATTGCCGCCCATGAGGCGATATTATCATGCCTGTTGTAGATTTGAGTATAAAATAAACCTTGTTTAAAAAAAAAAACTGCCCACACTTAAAAATCTAGAATAAGATTCACAGTTTATAGAAATGATTAAGGATCTATATATGAACATAGTTTAATAACTGTCCTTTTCTAGCCCACAAATGTATTTTGACAAACACATTGTAGATTTAATAAAACATTGCCTTATACCACGGAGGAGGAAAAGAGATGCTGATATGTTTTCAGCTTTTGTTTACAGGAACTGCTGTATGGGAAGTGAAGTGACATGTCTTTGTCCATCAAAATATACCATTCAAAGGAACCACACCACTTTGAGCTTGTGACCTTTCGTAGAACATGTATTCCGGCAGTACTTGGCTCTTTCTGTCGCCCATTTGACCTTTTGTTCCCCACATTGAACTCTGTTTCCTCAGCTCTGTTTCGAACCACCTGGGTCCCGTGTTCCCAGGGGGACATGTACTGGCTGTCATGTTTATCCCTGCCTGTCACCCAACATTTTCCCTTCCACTAGTCATATCAGTTGCTGTTAGCCAGAGATGTAAAGTAGTGGTCATGGATCTGGTTGGTGAACACTGAACCCAAGCACAGGTTCATGGTCGTTTCTTGGTTGTGCTGCCTGTGTCCTATTGTAGTAGTTAGTTACCGATGGTTACTGTGCCATATACCTAATTCTGATCTGTCTAGAGCACCCCTAAAGTACCCCTGGATGAAAAATATATATTGTGTAAACGGGTGAAAATTGCTATTGACGCATGTCAACTTCCAATGTAGGGTTAGTTTGGTGTGGCATACTTCTATGATCAATACTCCACAAGGATACTGGGGTCTGAAGACAATGTCTTGCACAAAGTGCATTGGAGTGGAACAAGCAATTTGTGTAGGATGTTCTGTTCTGTGGGCCCTTTAAACTCCTTAAATGCAATAAGAAAAAAATGTGTTGATTGGAAGCAACTAAACATCTCACACAACAAAATAATCTAGCCTAGTCTTGTTCTATGTCTTGGAAAATGTTGCGAGATTATCTATCGTAAAAGTGGCCCACGTTACCTCAGAAGATGAAGTGCGACAATTGCCATGTACACCAGTTTCTAAACACAGCCATTTCCTCCCCTTGTATCCAATCTTGTTAATCTAAATAAAACGTGCAAATGTAAATTATGTTCAGGACCAGCTTCGGAAACACTGTCTTTTGATGACTAGGCTTCATCCTTGCTCCTGCTAATGCTAACCATATATAGGGCTGTCGTTGTCGCCATCAGCGATCCTCACCCTCCCTCATATGTGCTGTGTTTATGCACTGGAACAGATTGCTATTTTGCCCCTTGAGATATTTCCTCATCCGTGTCCTTTAAGGCGGCGTGAGCCGATCATGATGAGAGAAGTACAATTTGCCTTCTCTGCACCTTGGTATGGCTGTGTCCATATCACAAATGTCTTTCATTTGTAAAGTCAGTGGCACTAGCAGGCAAGAGACATCGGAAAATGGCAATTGTTTTTCAGACGCTCTGTCTTCGTGGCTCCACTTTTACTTCCTTCCTCTTCCTGTAACCTATTTTCACCTGGCTTTGTACCGTGGAATCTTCTGCTGTCCTTTGTGAGCGTATGTTACTCGTTGGCTGAGATTGGCATCTTTGCCGATGCCATCTACAGTTGAAGCATCCTGTAAGAGTAACGGTGGGTGTGATGCTATGGGTTTGATGTAGCAATCCGTTTCTGTCAGATAATGGGTTAAGATGTGTTTTTTCTTCTGCCCTTTTGTATACATCTGTAGGCATGCGCTCATGACCTCCATTTCATGGAAGACATTGATACCCTGAAACAGCGAATCTCCCAGCTACCTCTGTGGCTCCAGATGGCTCCAGTTCCAGCATTTCTGTTTCATTTTTTTGTTTTGTTTAAACAACGTATGCCCCACCCTGTGGTCTTAAGTTCTGCAATGAGCCCTTTTTGTCAAGGTGCCAGGTTTTTAGAATCAGCGTCTCACAAGAAGTAGATTTTCCTCTTTCTGCCCTCGAAAGCACAGAGGCGTCATTGCCCCTCCCCCACACACACACATCTCCCTCTCTGTCTTTCTCTCTCTCCTTTTCTGACTCCTTCTCTCCCCTGTCTTCGTGTGACGTCCTGACCACTAACGGCTACATATTAAGAGATAATTCCATACCCTGAGGTTACAAACCGGCTTAGACTGGCTTTTGCATTTTGACTGCGCTGGGTACCCTGGGTAATAAAAAGTAAAAAAGAATTGTAACTGCTTTTTAAAGGAACAGGGGACTAATTTATGCCAAAGTGACATCGTCTGGCACTGGGTCTGCAAACACACACCACTTCCAAAAATACAAATGAGGACTTGAGTAGGATACACAGACTCAACGCAAAATATGCTAATCAATGAGTTACACACGTTCAATGAATGAAGTTCAATTCTTTACAATAACCACAGCGGTGTTACTTGTTTCTTGCTTTACCGATGAATTCAGCCTTGAAAATGCCCTTCCTACAGTGATTACCTGAGTACCTGGAAAAGCAGTGTCCATAATTGTTATGCAATTATGTTGCTGTAACATGGAACATGGAAAATCCGTGGGGTCAGTTGTAAATCTAAGTAGTTAATCTGTATGCGGCGTCTATTGTATGTATGTCACAGTCATATACGTCTGCATGCCTGTGTTTGTATTCTGGGATGCTGACAGCATCTTCTTCTAATAGAGCACACCGCACACAATACAAGCAGACACCAACTAGTCTGAATACATTGCATTTTATTCATCAAATATCTTGATGACAGCATGACATTCCAGTAGAGACATATGTTGTTTGAATGATTTTCATGAAACTGTCTGTCAGGGTCTTATAACGACTGAGAATAATTTTTGCCCACTCTTGTTTACAATGTTTCTTAAGATGTGTCATGTTTGAGGGCTTTCTTGCATGCATGTCCTGCCTCATGATTTTATGCAATTCCATGGCCCTCCATTTCTTATTTTTAAGACATTATTTGGTTGTGTGTTTTGGTTTATTGTCCTGTTGCAAGATGTCACAACACTCAAATAATCCTATGGTACAGTATTCAATTCTTTATTGGCAAGTTGACCAGTCACTTAGGCAGCAAAGCAGCCCCAAACCATAATGTGTCTGTCTTCTTGCTAACAGTTTGAGGTTTTTGGATTCAACAGAATAATTATTTTTCACCAAACATGGTGTCTGGCATTGTCGCCAAGCAACTACACCCTTGACTCATCTGTCTAGAGAACATTGTTCCAGTACTTTTGGTGGAGCCTGGTGTTTTCTGGCAAACATCAGTTGGGTCTTTGTAGGCCAAAGATTGCAGACCTTTTCTGACAGTTGACTTGTGCATTTTGACATTAATTGTGCGCAAACATTTCTGTAGATCCTGTCTGCGAGCATCACTCAATCAGATCTTGGGCTGAATTTGGTTGATTACAAGGGGACTGCGATTTTCTCTATTTGTAGATGAACTGTCGAACAGTGGAGCAATGTACGTTAGATTGCATAGAAATGTATTTGGTAACCCCTCCAAGGCTCATGGGCATCAATAAGCTGTGTTCTTAGGGCCATGGCTAGATCATTCGGTCTTTGAAAGTGTTAGCGCACCCTATGGTTTAAGACCAATCCAGACCATGTTTGTAATATATTCATGGATGGGTTGACCCTTCCAAGCTATATATTTCTGTTGATTTGTTATTTTAGAATTGTATGTCCACGGTAAAGAAATCCCTTTTAGCCAATCAAACGTGCTTTGGGATTGGGATTTTTTCTTTCTCTCAGTTTATCGTACCCTGGACTTCTCTGGCAAGAGACCGCTTATGTTCTGTTGCGCTCAGCCCTGGCTGACATTCCTTCCTCTCCCGGTTGATGCTCCCACAGCATGCTGCTCACCTCGGACGGTCCCTCAAGGCCACTGTCGGGCTGCGCCACGTCAGCCTGCTACCCCGGGCCTCGCGTTTGCCGGCACTCAGCTCTTTGTCTCCCAACTTCACCCCCCCCCCACACACACACACACACACACAGAGACTGACACACACTTCCTCCCCTTTGCCCCCTTCCACTGCCCACCCCCACCCTCTTCACCACCTCTACCCTCCTCTTCTCCAGCCTTCCCGCCCCTCCCTCCCTCAGGCGACAGCAGAGCAGGAATTGATTAGTGGCACTGCTTAAAAATAGAAGGGGGGTCGGTTGTCATGGCAACGGCCACAATGAGCTGTTGTCTTGTTTAATGAAGACCAGGGGTGTTTTTAAGTGTTGCGGCTGAGCAGGGTTAGTGAGAGGAGATGGAGCCGCTCGCGTCTAGGTGTGTATCGATACGGGTGTGCCAGTCGCCTGGAGGAGAAACGAACGTTTGGTGTTCGGTACCTTTGATGGTTGTTTTCTTGCTTTTCTTTTGGAGGGTGGGGCCGGTGCGGGTCGATGGTTTGTATTTGATGTTTGTGTGCAGAAGTATGCGTTTGTTTGTATGTAGCTAATTGGGTTTTTTGGGGTAGGGGACTTAACAAGGCCCCACTCTACCCCCACCCACTACATTTACATACGTGGATGTTGTTGCTGCTTAGATGTGATCTTGATTTAGTGTGTCACATTCCAACCCTTGATGGGCTTACTCAACCTGAGGGTATATAAACAAGAACCACCAATATGAAATATGATTCTAAATACGTCTGTCAACATCTCACAGCTCCAGGGCTTACTATTGGCTCTGAAACCACATCCTGTTACCCAGAACTCTGGAGAAGTTCAAGCCAACCAATTACAACTCTGTTGCCATGGGCGCCATCCTCCTAATTGGCCTCATTAGTGTCAAAAACTAACCGTATGCAAATTCTGGTCATATTCCCAGCAGCCCCTATTGGAGTAATGTATGGCAGGGTTGCCAGTATGTGGGTATCTGGATGCGGGTCCAATTAGTAAATTAACCAATGAGCTTAGCCGCTGCCCCCTGCCCTGACCTCCTATTGGCTTTTTCAAAATAGCAGTGCAGTCTTGAAACCTATCTTCGCCAGAACAAGTGTTATACAGTTCATCTCAATTTCCTGCATTTGACTTAGAAATGGGCACATTATAATGTCCTAGGCAATAGCAAGGTTTGTCTGAAATGAGTAAATAATGTGACTTTTATCTGCATATTCCAAACCCCTAAGCTCTGGCAATTTACCTCAAATGTTTTTGTTTCATCTGTACATTTTCTTGGGCTGATTGGTGTTTTTGTATATTGCTACCTTATTAGAATTGAAAATGTAGTCAAGCAGTTGAGAGTTGTCAATCGCAATAATCAGACCCACTTATCAACGCAAGTTAGCTTTTGTATGTAGTTGCACAGCGTTTTGGACAACAGACATGCTAAGGTAATGGTATCCTTCCCAGCAGCTTTTGAAGGGATACATCCATTTGAAGTTAATACTTCAAACTTACCCAAACTTACCCTTTGTGGGGCAGAACAATCTGCGTTTCGATCCCGTATAGCTACATTTGTGGTTGATAAGGTTGCTAAAAAAGAACACTGGTTTGATTACTTTTTGGTTCCAAGGTTTGCCAATGTCCGCAATAATTATGCAAGTACTACCCTATTTTCTAGACAGCCATTATTTTGATGTGTGTCACCACTCCGTAGTCTTGTACGGTTTCCCATAATCCAGAGCTTGGCTTTCTGTTTCCTTATCCAGTGTTTGAAATATTGTTTTGTGTGTGTGTGTGTGTGTGTGTATGTGTGTGTAAGTGTGGGGGGGTAAAAGTTGTTTAAGAAGTTTTTCATAAATAGGCTGAACTGTCACACTTAAGCCTATACTTAAAAATGTGGCGGAGATTACTTTTTTTGGACCAATCCAGCATCTGCCGCTCAAACATTTTAGATTGTATGTTCATTAATCGCATCTAATCAAATTGGTCACGTTGGCCAGCAGAGTTTACCTCTGCTCTGCTTGTCATTGCAAGGGCAATTAGCGTTGTTCTAATTAGCCCGTTGTTGAATTCAAACAGGCTACTTCTTAGCGGAGAACGCTTCCTAGATGATTCGTTTTGCACATGTGTGAGAAAATACCCTGTTCTCGACTCGTGTCAAAAACATTTTTGGTTTCTGATTGGCTCAGAGCTGGCTTCTAGTGACCAGCAATTCGACAATCAGGGGTCATCAAAACACAGTGCGAGGTCAGTTGGCAGTTGGAGGTAGGTGCGCCAAGTAGTCACACGGTCTACAATTGCTGCAGTGTATCTCAACCTTAAACAAGGTGTAGCAAGGTGTAGCAAGGTGTTGGGTGCCAGTATTATTCATGTTTCCATGACAAGAATTTATAGGAGTAACTCATTTTAAATGCATGGTTTTGCATCTGATCGAATTGTTCTGTGCCCGCATTATACACATCGGCATGTTTTCACAGAAATGAGATGGTCCTAAAGAAAAGGTTTATCATACATTTGCAGATATTTTATAATCTTCCTAAATAGCTCTTCTTGTTCTCTGGTTTCCATCTCTTTTTCCGACGACAAAATGTAGTAATTCTGGAGTGTTTTACCTTTTGCCATCGCAAGGAACTGATGCTAGAGATTCATTCCACTTGGAAGACCAATATCAATCAGAGTATGGATTTCGATCAACTACTTTACGGTTTTATTTCATGACTTCATTAATCAGTGTTGGTTTTTTGGTCAAGTCTGGAAACCAATACAAGGTTGGATGATCACTAACAAGGAATGGGTCTTGAGTTATTTTAGACAAGCTTTGTCGAGACCAAGCTTTGGTCTCAAATAAGCTCGTAGAAAATCTCTGATGTATATTGATGATCTGGAACACCATTTCTCTTCCATTTTGGGGCTGGTCACCATTTGGTAAGATTATGTTTCCCCGTAAATAAAGCAGTCGCCTTAACTCCAATCCCCATGGGAGCAAAACGAATAAATGCGTTATCTGCAGTGCCATTCAACCAAAGAGATATTACAGTCGAAAATGGGAATTCTGCAATCCTAGTGTTTCTGACAAATGGTGTTTTGTCACCTGCGATACGTCTGCTGCCGTGGAGCTACAAGGCACGAGAATGGCTGCGGCATGAGATCATGAAGTCGGTGTCTGCTGCTGAAGTAATATTTCTGTTTTATTTGCCCTTGGGGAAGTCTTACTCTCGCCGGGTGTGTTGTCGCCTGTGAAAGCGAGCTCACAGTGTCCCTGCTTTGCTCTGCAGAGTCTCCCCAGACAGCTCTCCTAATCACAAATAATTGGCCTGTTTGTTGTGGCGACCTTTAACCCCGAGCAAGGCCGTTAAAACGCTTTAAATCTAGACTTTGTCTCCATTGTGAAGAAAGGCGAATCTACGGCTGATTTGCAAATCCTCAATATCCCTCAGGAGTTGTGAGCACAAAGCTACGCTAATGAAAACAGGCCCTTATCGGACACCTTCGTCGTAGTCCCTTAAGGTATATGGAAATGTTAGTCACTCAGTCTGAGGATACGCGTGGTGTACTCGTGGGGCTCGCCCTATTTTAATACACCGGTTGCACGTGGGGAGCTATTTTCATCACCTCTCAAAAATGACTTTGTGTATTGTGGACAATATTAGACATTTGTGGTACAACCTATGGTTGCCCAATCCTGCGTTTGAGCTAAGAATGTGAAACTGGAGATTGGCCAGCCGTAGAAACTCATTTGTGCCTTTTCACTTTACTCACCATAATTTAGACAGAAAGCCACCCTTTCTTCCGTCTTGTTAACTATTCCTTCTGATAGAATTCCACAAAAAGCTGTAATACAAAAGTTCTATTAAGCGTCTAATTATGACAGCCAGCTAATCACTCCAACTCTAATTTCAGGAAACGTGTGTAGTTGGAGGCAACATCCCTCCAAAACAGAACAAGGAATAGGAATAATAAGACAGTACATTTCCAAAGGAAGCTTCCTGAACACCGCTGCCTGCTCCCATCCCTGGACTCTTGCCGTCCTCGCCCTTTCTGACCCCGTGACGAGAGAAGGCTTTGGAACTCCTTTCTGAGGAACTTGCCGAAAGCCTTGTGGTACCTTGTGACTCCGTGTAAGGCCGTTCCCCGTTACCGAGACGGTAACCCGGGAGATAATGACAGATATGCGGGGTTGATCGGGACCTCAGCCTCGGAGCGCAGGGTTGACGGCGGCCATTTTGCACACCGCTCGCTCGGCATCTGATGAGGCGACTGGGAACAGGGTTTGGATGGGTAGAGATCTGGCGGGGGGGGGGGG
>JACXGK010004149.1:0-40156 GCA_016801125.1 Novumbra hubbsi | reverse complement strand
CCCCCCCCCCCCCCCCCCTCCCCCACTTCGGACTTTAACCCAGCTAGTTAAACAAACCTAACATCAGACTCACGGACGACACAGACTCACAAACAGACATGTCAGTATATTTCCATTTGCTCCAGGACAAAAAACTTGAAAAAAAAAATGTATTAAATATTTTAGCAATAAGGCATGATAACCTGTGATTTACTGTGAATAACTCAAGGCTAAAGGGAGATCAATAAGCACTTTGTAAAGTGTTGAGTTGGGCCGTCCAACCAGCCTTAACATCTAGTCTTTCTGGTTGAAAAAGTGGCACATTGCTGTCAACGCTTAGAAAGGTCATATGTTTGGCTAACATGTCAAACTAAGCCCCCAGGGTTCATTAACCAGGTTTAGACTTATTCATCAATAAATCATATAATCAATAACAACATAACAGTGTGCACCCTCAGGAACAGACATGCTTAGTCCTCCTCTGAGTGCCAGAATACAATCCTGGTTCTGTATATTGACAGTCATCACAAACCTTAAGAGACCTTATTGCTATTATAAACTGGTTGTAAATGTAAAGATTGTAAATGGCAGCTGAAATGCAACCTCCCGCAATGACAGTTAGATTTCCTGCTGTAAGACAACTGTGGGTGAGCTGTGGTTTTAATCTACATAGCCCTGCCGATGCCTGCGTTTTCATTACATGAGCACAAGTACGACCAAATGCCACTCTCTGTAAGCATCTTCAAGCCCAACAGTCAGCTAAAGTGAATGTAGTTATTTAAAACAGCATACTACAGTTGTAAGGAGTTCAGTCAGCTGATGTGGGTGTAGTTGTTTGATACAGTATACTACAGTTGTAAGGAGTTCAGTCAGCTGATGTGGGTGTAGTTGTTTGATACAGTATACTACAGTTCTAAGGAGTTCAGTCAGCTGATGTGGGTGTAGTTGTTTGATACAGTATACTACAGTTGTAAGGAGTTCAGTCAGCTGATGTGGGGGTAGTGAACCAGACGAAAGTCCCTTTATTAGGCATGTTGCTGTGACCTTGCATGTTGCTTCTTTGGGTCTGTTGTCAAGTGCTTTCATGATCTATGTTTACGTAACGTGTTTAGATTGTCTTTCCCTAAACTGCTTGACTGTCTTATACAGTCATATGGTGTTTTGGCACAAACAGATCTGGAACCAGGCCAGCCTTTCCCCCCATCACTGCACTCAAGTACTCACATGCTGCAGAGAATGACCCTTTCCTTGAAGGTAATCAACAGCCAATATCTGCAAATTGTCTAAGTTCATAAATAGCTTGAAGTGATTGTCGGACTGTGTCTCTATACAACCAATCATCTCAATCAGGGAGGGCGTGGTGGATCGGGTGGAAGGGTTACATGGCTCCCCCACACTTATGCGATGTGATAGAACTTGTGAAATATCACAACGTACTTTTGTTGGGGACATTTGTTTTCCATGTAGATTCTCTTTGTTTCTAACAAATGCTTCAGGGGTTGACAGTAGTCTCTTTGGCCAGGTAGATACGAATTCATTGCTTTGTTCAGTTTTAATACATCCCTTTCTGCCATGTTGGGTAAATTCTAACTTCAACCAATTTGTGTACTTAGACAAATTTTTGATATTGGTAGTTATTCCTTTTTAAGCACTGATACTAGTCATACTTTTATATTGAAAGAAAATAAATGTTTCATTTTATTCTTTTGTGTGTTTATTTCCTTTACTACTCTGACTATTTACACGAGTTTCACAGTTAATACAGTCATGCAGTAAGATGAGAGGTGGTACTTCAGGGGTGATGGGCTGTGAGCACAGGTCCCACTAGAGCAGGGGTGGGCAAATATTTTGGCTCAGGATTTTGAAATGAAATGGAGGGCCACATTTGTTTTTGTAATTTGTTAATTATAATTGATTTGGAGGCCAGAAAAGGTCAAAAGTTAAAACATACATTACATATGTACAGTAGATCCCATCTAAGGTGTAAATAGTTAAAATTCTGACTCAGATGTATAAGAATGGGCTGGTGAGTTGTTTTTTTAATTCCCCCCAAAATAATTGTATTACATTCCGTGGGCCGGATGGGACAGCCTCGCGGACCGCATTTGGCCCTCAGGCCGTAGTTTGCCCACCCTTGCACTAGAGGATGTCAAGCACTGATACCACCCTCATGGAGGAGGTCATGTTGTCGGGCTCTGGCAGTGCTCCTCCTATTCCACCTCCCACAAAGGAGCAGATACTGGCCCTGCTGCTGGGTTGATGCCCTTCTAAGGCCCGTCTCCTGGTATCTCCTCCATGCACTTGAAACTGTACTGGGACACGATGGCATGTATGGATGTGCCATCCTGGAGGAGCTGGACTACCTGTGCAACCTGAATGGTCCGCAGGAATGGCCTTGTGGTACCAGAAGTGACAAGAACTAGCCAGACATAAAACTAGAGAAGAAACTGTCAGGAAAGATAAGGAGAGCAATCGTCTGTAGCCACCACCAGCAAAATAATTCCTTTTTGGGGGTTGTCTTGCTGTTGTCTCTCCAGTGCACCTGTTGTCACTCTCATTTGTACAAAGACTTCTGCTTCCTAGCTGTACAGATTGATATCCCTGAAGTTGAATTGACTTGGGGTTATACTGTGACGATTTCGTGGTCTCTTAATTTTTGTGGATTTACATTACATTATAAGATATTTGGTACATGGGAAGCCTTTCACATACAAGTTTCCAATATCATGCCACAAAATAATGAGTTCTCGTTTTTTTATCAGTGTCCTTCATTAAGTACAAAAATGTCCATTGTGGAAAGTAACGGATAACATATGCCACAGATAACATATGCCACTTAGCAAAAAGCCCATAGTTGCTGAAAATAAATGCTTGGTCAAACTAAACATGAGTACATAAATAAAGCGAGGATCTGAGCAGTTTAGATTATCACTGTACTTCATTAAGAGACTGAGTGTCAGTATGCAGGTGGCTGTTTTGCTGGTGTTGCTGTACTGCCTGTCTGGGTCACGGAAGACCCACGGGAAAAGTGTGGTTGAAGCTCCAGAAACAACCCAAGCCGACCCTGTCTGGAATGAGCTCAGCGAACTGAGAAACATGATGGTCCAGCAACAAGCGGAGCTGAGGAATGCGGACGTCCGACTGGGAGCGAGCAAGGATGTGGTGGATGGCATGGACATCGACCTGGTCCTCACTATAAGAACTGTGGAGAACCTGGAGAAAGTCAGAACCGCTCAAACTAATGAACTCAAAACGATAAGGAGCAAACTAAATGCCAGTGAGATGAATCTGGAGGAGCTGATGAGAGAGAAGGCTGCCTTCAAGTCCAGACTGATGGCCATCGTGGGAGAGCTGGAGGAGAGGAGGAGAGAGAACGCAAATGTATATTTTATTTTATTATTCTTTTTATTACAACTTTATTTAACCAGGCAAGTCAATTAAAAACAAGTTCTTATTTATTTTGACAAAAGGTAGAAAAAGCAGTGAAGCGAATGTTAAAAGTGTACTTGACCCAATGGAATTGTAAGAGCTATAATTAAAAGGGGGGAAATATTGAATTGTAATTCCATTATAAAACACTATAACATTTACTTTGACGACGTCTGTGCATAATTTGTTTTTAAATGTGAAATATGTAACATGTGTGAAACAGCTGTCAGATGGCTCCTCCTCTTCATCCACACGGATGGTAGATGTTCCGAGGGTCTGTGTTGTATTTCTGTGTAACCTCCTTACGCCCATAGCTCTTCATCAAACACACCTGTCGCCAATCTGTGTGTAATCACCGGTGTATTGAAGATTCTGCCATTCTCTTGTCTGTCATTGTGTGAGTTCACGCGGTGTTTCCGTTTTATATTTTTCAGTCAGGACTTCAGTTTACCTTTGTTTGTATTCCCGTCTGTTTGTCTCAATGTTTCCCAGGAGGAGCTTTGCTCTTTTGTGTATTTCCCGTTATTCTTTTTGTCCGTGCATTTTAGCACGCATTTCTTTCTGTTTTTCAGTCCGAATTTTACCGTGTACTTCGTATATATTTTCTTTTAAATAAAAATGGTTTACATAAATATTTTGCGCTTGTCCCCTCGATCTGTTTCCTCCCGAACCTTTACATTGTCGTACATATATGTTCTATATATACATTTTTTGATACTGTTTTCTCCGATTTGTGAAGATTTAAGAAACGTGTGGTAATCGTCTTCGCGTGTTGGCAACGAGGATAGTTTAGCATGGTAGCCTACTAACAAGCGAACATAAATGCCTTGCTCATGTAGAAGTACTGTTGTTACCTGGCTGTTGGACGTGAGACTTCTCATGCATTGGATTGAAAAACTGAATCACTATACAATATCTATATTTTTTTATTTTAAGTTAATTTGTAGCTAGGCCGGCAGATTCTACTGTGTGAACAGAAAAAATATGCGGAAAGAATATACTGTTGACTTTTTGGAAATTAATAAAAAAATTAATTTCAGGGAAGTCTTGACTCATGGTTTAAAACCTCTGTGATCAGCCTGTTTATTTGCGAAGTCATGCTTTATTGTCTGGTTGACAGCAAGCTAACCTTGTCGTTAGCAAAGACGTGTGACCTCACACTAATTATGTTAACATCCTGGTTGGGTGAGCTGTGTGAAAACCCCTCCAATGCCAGGGAAGGTGGCGAGAGATGGATTGAAAGTGGGCAGCTGTTGTGTTTCGATTTTCTCCCCGGCCGTGGATTTGCGCAACTGTAAACTCAAACGATTTATCAGATTAGAAATAATAAATCTTGTGATTTTAGCGAAGCCAATGCCTTTACTAGTCATTTTTTTTTCATTCTATGCCAAGTCACTCATCAATCTTCCTCCACAGGAAATCTTGCCATATTTTTATGACGGTGCAAGCAGATAGCTTTCCCCTATCAAAACCCAGTAACGGAACGTTCTGGTCCTATCATCCACTGATACTGCAAGGTTGCTCTATTTCTTTGTGGAATGTAAATAGTACATGTTTAGTTTTAGTCCTAGATGTTTATGCTGCTTCTATCCTTTTCTTCTTCCAATATTAGCTTTAACATGGGCCTCTATTGGTGTTCAAGTTGATACAATGTCCAGTACGCAGCTGACTAATCCTGTTTTACAAACACCTGATTAAAACGGCAGTCCACAAAACTATCAGTTATAACATTCTGTTTTGTTGAGTCTCCTTTGGCATGTATCTCCTATTGTGGTGGAAATGTGAAGGTCTGTGGGTTGATCAAAGTAGATACGAGTGCACATAAGTAGAGGATTTGTGCCCCATAGAATATTACTGTGCTTCATTAAGTGACATTGTGTCAGTATGAGGGCGGCTGTTCTAGTGTTGTTGTTCGGCCTGGCGGGGCCATGGGAGGCTTATGGAGAAAGCAAGGGCACGGATTCAGAAACAATCCGGGCTGACCCAGTCTGGGATGAGCTCACTGAATTGAGAGGCATGATTCTGGAGCAGGATGTGAAGCTGAGGAACCTGGAGAACAGACTCCGGGACAATGAGGACATTGTTGATGATATGGACCTTGATCTGGTCCTCGCCATGAGAACCATGGAGGTCTTGGAGAAAGACCACGCGGCTCTGTCTGTTGAAATGAAAAGAATGGCGGGCGGAAAAAATGCCAGCAGGGTACAGCTGGAGGAGGTGGAGAAGCCGAAAAGGGAGAACACCGCCTTTGAGTCCAGACTGACAGCCAACGTGGTAGAGGTGGAGAAGCCGAAAAGAGTGAACACCGCATTTGAGTCCAGACTGACAGCCAATGTGGGAGAGGTGGAGAAGCCGAAAAGAGAGAACACCGCCTTTGAGTACAGACTGACTGCAAGCGTGGGAGAGGTGAAGAAGCCGAGGAGAGAGAAGGCAGACAGACCAAAGGTGGCCTTCTCTGCAGGGTTTCCCAAACAAAACTCAGAACCTCACGGCTCCTCCACTGATACTGCATCACCTCAGTGACACTTCCCAGGACTGGTGAGGTGAAAGGGGTCTGCTACCACCGATTCACTAATGCGTATCACTGATCTAAGACCCATGCTGTGTGCTTTAACTAGACTAACACCTGTTGGGTCTTCTGGACGGATGCTAGTTTGAACCGCTAGTAATAAAATATGATGTTTATAATACTTCACCACAGTGGCTCTGAGGGTTTTCTTAAGGGTTACAGCACTGTAATGTTACTTACCAGCTAATGATGTTCTCTTCAATAAACATGAGATTGAAATAAGTGTTTAAGTTATTGAATTTAAAACTCCAGTTGCTAGAATGTAAGTGCAAATTGCCTTGTGAGCTTCACAACATATGCGTTCATATTCTACCCCATTTTCGAATTGCAGTATAAAAACAAACTTTGACCACAACGCAAAAGATACACTGCTGCCTAAAATAAACAGGTATTTACATTGATTGGTGTTTCACCCCGAAGAACCAGCTATTCCCAAATAAATCCTGGTGGCAAAGTACACTCAGGATCAGCACCGGCCCAAACAAATATCACCATGTCCCTTTTACCCAAACATCTTCTATGTGTGTACTTTTACTTTTAGATCACTTTTTCATTAAGAAATGAATGATGCCCATCAAAAGATGTTTGTTCCAGAGTGAATGGAGGCAAGACGTGACAACTTTGAGTATGAAAAGCACAAGACACATTTCACAGAAGACAGTTATTAAGACCACAGGTTTTACTGAAGCTAGATTGATCGACACACCTTCCACCCTGACCACACCAGCACATCGAGTATAAAGTTGACAAAATGTGTGTTAAGCGGTGTTAAGCGTGTGTGTTTCCATGGGTGAGATGAATGGCTGGGGAGATGGGTGTGGTCTTGAAGAGATGGGTGTGGTCTTGAGGAGATGGGTGTGGTCCAGGCACATGTAGGAGGTGCCGACTGAACCCGTCGTTGATGATGGATGGTAGGAGGACCAACGCGGCTCTAATTCTCCTTCCTAAAGGAGAGATAAAGAGAATGAAAATGCATTTAGAGACAACCTTTTGTAAGCAAAGATGAGAACGTGCAGACTGTAGACACCGCCGAAAGAAAGCTATACAGGAACAGGTCTCCTTAACCATAACGTAGTGGTCACAGACAGTCGCTCTGCTTCCAGATCCTTCTACAATCATACAGAATCATGTATCAGCCAGGTGTGGACACATCCATAGATCGGCGACTCCACGGCCAGTGTCCCCACCTGATAAATTGTACTTGTTATGGCCAGAGCGAATATCTGGCACCTGGCCTTGTGACGTCAGAACCGACACTGAGGAGCCCAGAGACGCTCCAGTCATGAGAGACTGGGAGAGTATAGATAGTAATGTAGTATAGATAGTAATGTTGAATAGAAATATTGACACACATTTATAACACTGTTAATTAAATGTCAAATGTACAGGATTGCACATCCATATGTGTATATGTGCGGTCACAAGGTTTGCTGTGTCTCGCAGTACAGTCTTAAGAGCATGGAGGAGATACCAGGAGTTGGGCTGTTACACAAGGAGAGCTGGACGGAACTGTAGAAAGGCATCAACTAAGCAGCAGGACCAGTATCTGCTACCCCTCCACCCCACTTCACCAAAGCCGGGTACATAAATGTACTTTTCTTTTTGAGAGTGTGTATATTTTCCCCATCAAAAACCAATCGTTGAAAAGCCATATTCTTCGGCTTGCCAAACTGTTATACAGGTGTGTCGCCATCTCGTGGTTATGATATAAAAATAATTTGACTGTTTAAGTACCTGTACAAATGGTGATTGTACAGCAATTTACTTTACATTTTTACATGTTACTTGCTGTATTTCCGAAAAATTGTAGGATGCTTCTGAAATCCAATTAATCACCAATGGGAGATTTTGGACCGACATGTTAGACAGCGCTCTAAATCACTACCATCACAACATCAACCGAGGGAGCGTCTGTGCTGTTACTTCTCAGTTAAATAGCGGTCTCGTTTAGGTTATGAATCAAGTGTAGATGTTCACAAAAAGTAGGCTAGTACCGCGGCATGTGTAAAGCGGAGGTTCAGATATCTCCCAAGATGGATTACTCCACTGGCAATGCACCACCAGGTGTCTCCTCATACCCACTTAAATATCTATAGTCTGTGTGTAGTTCATATTTGTATGGACACCATGCGCAGATGAGAGACATTGGGTCATTATAGGCAGGCTCTGTGATGCGCTAGTGGAGATTACAAGGCATATTGTATCTAGTCACACACTGGAAAATATATTTTCGATTCCAAGAGAAAGGACATTGAAACGCCTTCAAGATCACCTCGGTCAAGTGCTTGCTACTACGAAGAGCGCTAGAGGGGATGGAAGTGCAATAATTCTAGTTCTAGAAGATAGACGATAAATCGTACCCGATTTATATTCTAAACGATCAATTTGATATTTTCAAACACTCCCTCCTCTCCCAAAGCAAGACATTATTAAACTTGGCTTGTTTATTATATTTATCACTATTATAGTTCAGTATTTTGAATAATATGATCTCTCTCCCTTGTCACTTGAAATGAGGTATGTTTGTGTTTGTTTTTAGGTGCAAGGGTGAGTGAGAGATAGAGCGAGAGGGAGGGAGGAAAAGTGAGGAAAGAGAGGCTGTCTCTCTCCAAGGACCAATCGCTGCACATCTCACTACTCTAATAGTAGCTTAGTTTGATTAGAGACAGTAAAACAATCGAAATTGTTTAGTTGCCGGTTAAAAATTTATAAACAGGAAATATAAACAAGCCTTTGATTTAGTCCATTGATATAAGCTACCTGGAACAACATTGCGCGCGTTTCACTTTGGGTGTGCCTTCGGAACCAGGTGAACTGTGAATACAGACAGCATCAAAGAAAAGCAAGAACAATATACGGAGGGGGAACCTACAACACTCCGATATCTGAAGGCAAGTTCGTCTTCCGATTTATATAGCTACAGTGTTATTTAAAACAATAAATACGCAAGGTCACATTGTGACTCACTCCACTAATATCAACACTGACATTTACCTAATACGTGGTTGTATTATTGTACGATCTAATATTTGGTAAAAAAAAGTGTTTAGTGTAAAGTAGACATGCGTTTACGGCGGCGTTCTGGGAAATAGTTTAGTGGAAAGGAGGTGGGCATTTTTGAAGGACGCTTGTTGACCCAAGTTGAGTTTCATAATTCCGCTGTGAAGGGAATTTGTCTATTAACATTTTGGGGAATAACATGCAGTGTGTTTTGTTTTTAATGTTGACAGTTGCTAAAAGTGATGTACAGGATCGATACATTTCAGGTTGAAGCTGCAAGAGCCAGTTTAGCATACGTACAGCCCACACCTGAGCAAGTCTGCGCTTTTTGGTCGTTATATTAACCGATTTACGTATATCTACTACTTTGCTGCCCTTTTCGTATTTCCGCTTTCTATGTAGTAGTATTGATTTACAACATTCATATTCTGGAGTGATGTGATGCTGCTCGAGCCACGTTGAATTTGGCGATGGATTGATAATAAATGGAAACATTTCTAAATGAAAACAAATGTTTGCTAGGGAGTTCTTTTAAAACTTTGGCCCAACAAATAACCTTCGACTGTGAAAATGACTGGCCGATCAAATTCTCCATGTTATATAATTCCGTTTCAGAGGTTGAATGACCATTGTTGATGACAGTAGAGAAGGTTGTTTACATGTACACACATGGGCTTTTGTTTGGTTATGGAAACCTGCTTAAGAACAATGACACCATGAGGGTCTTCGAGCATATGTGGGAACATTTGCTACAAGGGCAATGTTTTTTACATCCGCCCAAACCTGTTTTATCAACTGAAATACTTGAATCGCAAACTGGCGCAGGTCGAATGATCAGATGAATTAATTGTTAAAATATGCGGACATGGACCTCTACAATATTATTGAGTGCTTTAGGACTTTATTTAAGCAGCTGATATTCTTCCTGGGGTCCAGACAAATGTAATACATAAAGCTACATCATAAAGATAGATTAGAAAAGCACAGAGCAAAGACAGACCTACAAACATTTAACATGACAATACGTCAATAAACTGCATGCATTTAAAATGAGACAACAATACATGAATGGACACAAATATACAGTAAAATATACTTTATATGCAGTATTGACATTTAAGATGACAATAATTACAAAATTACCCCAGAAATTATCTTGTATTTCTGAAATTCGTGATGCGTTTACGTCAAGATGTTGTCAGAGGAATGGAGGAGAATGCACTATCCAGCCAAAAACCACAGCTGAGTTTGCAGGTGGCCGGCCCTCCACAAGGAGTCGCTAGTGAGAAACAAGATGTGAAAACCCTCTTCATCCCTGCCACCCACAACGGATGGTATTGAGGCAATTTCTACCCGCCTCTTATTGAGGCAATTTCTACTGGCCTCTTATTGAGTCAATTTCTACTGGCCTCTTATAGAGGCATTTTCTACTGGCCTCTTATTGAGGCAATTTCTACCGGCCTCTTCGAGAATCCAGGATACTGTGGTCAAGCTTTTTTAGGACATTCTAGATGAGTTATAACCATCTGGGTATTGCTCTCATTTTGGTTTATTCAAACAACGTTTTTTTTTATAGATGTTCAGATTCACTGGGTTCAGACTGATGTTAACAGTGCAGTATGGTTGGGAGAGACAATTATGTATATATATAAATATATATACATATATATCAAATGTGCTTATTGTTGTCTAAGGTTTGTACATATCACCTAAAGGGTGGATTCAGGGTTCATGGTTGTGTGCATTGTCGTTCCAGGGTTGGGCGGACGGCCGTTTCAGGGTTGGCCCCTTCAGGGGTAATTGAAAGATTTGAAAGTAATGAGTAATTAACCTTTATTACTCACAAGATATTAGTAACATAGCACAAATATTTTCACGCGCTAACACTCACAAGGCATATTTGTTTAACTTTTGAAGACAACTTTTTAACAAAACACATTATGTTACTCCTAACAAAAATAATGGTAATAAGAGAGTGTAAAGGTTGCTTAATTCAAAGAGCAATATTTTGTGCATCAGATGGATATCTTACGCCTATGAGCACATCAACATTTTGTAGCCCAATTAACAAGAGGATTCTGGGTATTATCAGGCAACACTAAAACCAGTGACTAACATATGTTGAATATTGGGTTTCACAGTCAAGCTTTTGTTTTATAGGTTTAATTTAATTGTTGAAATGGGGTTTCAGATTCATTGTTTATTTAATTTAGATCAGGTAAAGAGAGTACTCAAACCTGACACTTACAATGAAGCACTTGATGATTTTGAAGATTTGTTGCCCTGGTTTGCATGTAAAAAAGTTACATAATCATGAAGCTATTTTCCTTCCCACAACTTGGAGCACACAAAGGCTAGAATGAAAGCAATCTGCCACAAAGCAGCGTGAAGAACCAACAGTGTCAAGAACAATGTCTGTTCTGGGCTTTGAAAATGACATTCATTCAACCGGTTTGAATACAAAAGCAGCAATCCACATCCTGTAATGGGCGACTGGCAGGGAAGCAGAATCTCTGAGAGCACACAAGAAGTCATGCTACGGGGGATTGTGGGAATTACATTTTTGTCATCGTAATTCCCGTAATCCCCCTAACTCTGCACACCTGTTGTAACATAGCTACCATAGGCTGTTATCAGCCCTGACTCCTATTTACCTGCTTGGGTGTATCAATAGTGGGAATCAACCAAACTGGTTTGTCACTTCCTCAACGTTTAAAGAACCTCTTCGGAAGGCCAACACACTCAGACTTTCCCAATTCTCTTTATGCGTGAACAGGTGCTGCTGAACCCCTTCGATTGTCCAATCGGAGACCTCCGTCAACCCCTGGTTCGGTTCCGCGGTCTCCATGGCCACCAGCAGTCCCCCCTGGGGCTGTGGCTCCAGCGTGAACTCCCTCTACTACAAGCTGTGTGACCTCGGTGCCGTTTGGGGCGTCGTCCTGGAGTCGGTCGCCGCGGCCGGAGTGGTGAGCTCCTTCATCCTCCTCGTCGTGCTCCTCGCCAGTCTGCCCTTCATCTCCAACAAGACCAGGAGGAGCTCCGTCGGTCCGCACGCCTTCTTCCTCATCGGCACCCTCGGTCTCTTCTGCCTGACGTTCGCTTTCATCGTAGGGAAGAACTTCGCCACCTGCGCCTCCCGGCGCTTCCTCTTCGGGGTGCTGTTCGCCGGCTGCTTCGCGTGTCTCCTCACGCAGTGCGTGAAGCTGAACATGCAGGCGTGCCGGGGGGACCGGGGGCCCCGGGGGAGGGCCCTGTGCCTGGGGGCCCTGGGGCTCTGGCTGGTGGAGGTGATCATCAACACGGAGTGGCTGGTCATCACGGCGGTCCGCTACCCGCTGCCGCCCCTCAACGCCACCGGGACGGTGCTGGGCACGGCCGGGGACGTCACCTGTAACATCGCCAACCAGGACTTCGCCATGGCGCTGATCTACGTGCTGACCCTCCTGCTGGCTGTGCTAGTGGCCGCCTTGCCCACTCTGTGCGGGAAACACCAGCAGTTGCGCCGGGAGGGGGCCTTCATCCTGGTGACGGCCCTCTTCTCCGTGTTCATCTGGGTGGCCTGGATCACCATGTATGTGTTTGGCAACCAGAGGTTGGGAGGCCTCACCTGGGACGACCCCACGCTGGCCATCGCCCTGGTGGGCAACGGCTGGGCGTTCCTGATCCTCTACACCATCCCAGAGATCTGCACTCTGACCCAGGAGGCGGAGGAGGGCGTGCTGGGTAGTGGTGACGACCTGTGCTCCAACGGAGGGCGGGGCTACGAGACCATTCTGGGGGCTACGAAACCAGCCCACAACATGTTTATGGAGAACAAGGCATTCTCTATGGACGAGCCCAACTCAGGTATGTGGAGACTTATGCACAACAACTACACAAACACAAACAGCTTACACGCATAATTAGCATTGACCCACAAAAGTTGCCTGGCTAAATCAGTACAGTTCATTAGAGGATGTTCGGTCCATTTCCTGGCACATCATATACTGTTGATATAACAGACCCAACAGACAATAGTCTGGGAGGTTCTTCAGCCAGGCTTGTGTCAATCAATGCAATGAACTGGCCTTTTCATATTCCAATATTCAATGCGTAGAGTGACCTTAACTCTAAATTAAGCTATGAATTACAGTACAAAATGAATGTTAAAATGATGAAAAACAACGGGATGGTGAGAGTGACATTGAGCGTAACTGAAAAGGTCCTTTCGGTCTACATTCTGCTGGTGCTGTGGAATGAGATATGCTGATGTGGTGGTAATCCTCTGCTGACCGGAGTCATATCTGGCTGCAGCTCTGAACTGGATACACTGTCCCTCCCCTCCATTTCACCACTCCTCTCTTATCTCCTCCCCTCCCATCTCCTAACCCTCCTCCCCTCCCATCCCCCAACCTCCCATCCCTTCCTCCGGACCCGTGCTTTCTCCCTGATGTTTTTCTACTAACCCCCAACCTTGGGGATTTATCCCCAAATGACACCCAGTTTCCTGTGATACATGACTTCCACTAAGGACACATGCAGTTTTGGAGTAAAGTAGAGCGCTTCATAGTGGATAGGCTGCAATTTAGGATTCCCGAATGTCTTAGAGTGGGAGGGAAGGATAATGTTGCATTTGGAGGGCAGGTGGCACCCCATGAGGTTGCAACTCTGTCCTGACAGAGAGATCAGGGCCTCCCAGGTTTAATGTACCTGAAGCACTGGGAGGCCGTTGCTTCTGAAGAGGAATCACAACAAACGATGCATTAACAAGGTAAATGCTACTAACAAACGGCTCTGGGAAACTCAGTCTAGTCTGCTGTGAGATCAGCTGAGACTAGGCCCTGTCAATAACATGGAACATACTGACATAAAGCACTGTTATAATTCTGAGAAGAATATCAAAAACAAGTTGAGCCCTGATTTCCGTACAACCCACATGTATCAAACTAATAATGTGAGAAAGGAAAACGTGAGGAAAATAAGGGGATGAACTGAGAAGTAAAGATCCTTCATGATGAGTGCTACACTATGAGAACAGAAAATGCTATGTTTTTTAAGCCTGAGGATTGGATTTAAACATTAACTAACCGAGTAGCGTCTCCCAAACAAGCACTCTATTCTCACCCACCTACTGTGGAATTCAATGGGTGTTTGAAAATACTCACATGTTAATAAATGTCTAGTTACCTAATCAATGATAAATGTATGCAAACACACAACTCAGATTGCCTCGGATTCGTCCCAACATTGGTGCATGACTTTGTTTATCTTTCCTAACTGCGTCCACATAGCAACCAAGGTGTGGCAACAGTATCTCCAGTAGGCATTTCACAGGGGGATCAGGAAGTTCCAGCTGATGGAAAACTGTCTCTCAGATGAGCCAAGCTGAAATACAAAAGAATATATGAAATAACTTCTTCTGACTGGATATCCTACATCTGTCCTGCTTGTTTAAAAACAGTGAATATTCAACAGATAATACTTAAGAACCCTACAGAAAAATGTCAAACCTGTTGATATAAATTATCCATCGAACAAATGCATTTGAGTCAGAATGTTTTCTTGCTGCTATGCCTTTCAGATCCTAAGACGGTGTCCCCGTACAGTGGCTACAATGGTCACCTAAACCGCTCAGTCTACCAACCCACTGAGCTGTCCGTGATCTGTAATGGAAGAGGGAATGTGAGTCCGAGCCTATCCATGTACACACACACACACACACACACGGTCGTGTTTATACAAACACACAGTATATTACATTTGGGTCCAAGGCCCAACATGACTTCAAAGTTGACATGGGCAATTGTTTTAAAGTTGAATTTTGCGCAGATAATTTTGTCGTTGTAATACCTATGTTATTATTAGATATTATTTTACATTACAATTTTTTTGGTTAATTAATATTTACTGCTTTGCCTATTTTGTATTCAGATGGAGAATTTATTATATTTTGGGGGAAAACAATATTTTACCCTCATTGTCCATCTTCTCACAGTGTACGATCCTTTACTTTCCCATCAGGATTTGGGTGTCCTGGAGCAAAACCAGCCCATTGTTCCCGAGACTCTATTATAAATATACCACATTGTTCCAGAGAAGCTATTATAAATATACCACCTTGTTCCAGAGAATCTATTATAAATATACCACCTTGTTCCAGAGAATCTATTATAAATATACCACCTTGTTCCAGTGACTAAATCTAGAATATTTGTTATAATTGTTTGGCTCCACTGGGTTATTTTTAAGGAATTGCTTTGTAAGTGCACCTGATGAGGATACATTTCCTTAGCTTATCTTTTGGTAGATAGGAAGGCTTGTGGTCGTCTTACAGCAAAACAAACACATCCATGCGTTCCAGAGCCCCTTCAGAGTTACTTATGAGTTTATAGTTTGAACTATGAGGTCGTAGAGAATCCAGACGTATTCGGCAGTATCTAAGCCGTCAGGATGAATGTATACCACACCATTTATGTCACAACCGTCAGGATGAATGTATACCACACCATTTATGTCACAACCGCCAAGGGAATCGGATAACACAATGAAACGATCAAATTCAACCATGCACTTGTGATCATAGACTTGTATGGAATACAAAACGCACACACAAGTCCCTCAGTGGTTATATTTAAATTCACTATTAAAATACATTTATTTGAATATTGTTTCCTTCTGTTTTGTCTGTCCGTGGTTGCTGTTCATATTGTGTACGGCCAGCAGGAAGTGAACTACAAGCCTCATATACCCAGGGCAACCACCCATCTCCAGTCCCATGGCAACGACAGTGCCACGTCAGTCTACACCAACAGGGCTGCATTCACCAACATACAGCACAAAGTAGGTGGAGATAAAGCCTGTCCTATATACCTGTATACCTATGTACTAACACTATTCCCTTCATATTGAATTGCTTTTGCTTTGATCCTGGTGAAAAGTAGTGCACTTAGAATGTGCAATGTCATTTGGGAGACCTCCCGATTGTTCTCTTGACAAATTCTCCTCACCTCCCAGTTCAGTCTTCTCCTTTTCACCCTCTCTCCGCGCCCTCTTCTCTTCACTTCTCCTCTACTCCGGTCCTATTCCCTAATTCACCTCCTCTCTTCTCCCGCCTGCGGCCCCCTGTACCCAGGCCTGTTTGCATGCAGCATTATGTACATATCCATAGCAACTCATTTCCACCTATGGTTCCTTCGGATTAATGATTAATTTTTCGGCTTTTCACCTTGACAAGCCTATTTGCTTCATTTTCTTCAACAGTTTTCGGTGCCACATTTGTGGTTCCCTCCTTCTAGGTGGTAGTCTTATCTTCTTGTAGTTTATTATTTTTTCACGCACATCTTGGGTAAGGAGTCGGGAATATATTTTTTTAACAACTTCATTCTCTCTCTCTTTTCAGGCTAATGGACTGAACATGCAATCCGAGTGGTGAACCCAAGCATCTGGTCAACCACTCTCCTCTCTCCTCAGTCCATTTATGTTCATCCATTTCCTCAAATATGTTGCTGCAATTTCTTTTCTGTCCCTGATATGAGCTGGCTCTGAAGGGTTTGACCACGACAGGCCGACTCACACTCTGCCCTACATGATCAGACTTGTTGGGGAGCGGTTGGGTTGCCAACACACACAGTTGGACCTTGAATGTAGAACTTTCAATCTACAGACACCCTCAAGTCAACATACATGGACAGTCCCTGTAGTTTGTCCCCGTCACAGTCCAGCCTGTCTGTCCAATGGGACACTGGCATCCAAAGCGGTTCAAAGTCAAAGCAGCCCGCGGATCCGACAACGTTCCCATGGCTTTGAGAGGGAACAATACCTTTTGCAGAGCTCACCATTCTTCTGTGAGCTGAGAGAGTGAATGGACACGCTGAGACAGATGAACTGTGAACATGCTGGCAGTGTGGAATGGCACAGAGTAGTAGTCTGACTGCAGTCATGCTGGCTGTTTTGACCACACAGGTGGATGTGCAGTAGATACAAGCACACAGGTCATCCAGGAATTCTCAGAGTGGGACCCAGAAAAAAATGGGTTCTTTCACTACCAAATCATTTAAATACTCAGTTGTGGGTTCAGCTTATCAATTGTAAGCTTAGCATATCATAAATGCACTTTCAAAGCTGTTGTAATGTTAATATTGTTAAGAAAATGTTTAGTGCCTTGCTTGTGAGTGGATATCACTTTTGGCCAGACTGCTACGTATATCAGTTAACGACAGGGTGTTTAATGAGTTCATGTCATTTCAGTAGGGCTCACAAGCTCTGCCCAGGATTATGGTTCAGGAAGTGAAATGGCCACACGTCTTTAGCATACATTTTGATAACTTTGCTTGTGATAGTTAAAATGTAAAAAAGTTAAAATATCTCTGTGGTGAACAATTCAAAAGATTACCATTCACACTTTTGTATGTGAAACAAGGAGAAAAGGCATATGCTGGTACTGTAAACTTAACCTGCGTTTATCGAATAGATTTGTAAAGAATTGCATTTTTATTTAAAGATGCACTTCACAGTTTTTGTGTAATTTCAGTTGTGAATCCTCCATTGTATACCTACCACCCAATCCCTATAATATATTACGACCTGCCAAAGATCAAATGAATGCAAAATACACAATTTGTTGTGATGAAGAACCCACGGTGTCTTTAATGGTTTAACACTGAGATATTTGTAGAAATGTACATTTCACATCCCGAAGTATGAGGCCAAACCAGGGTGCAGAGAATGTTAATCCTATTATTTATATATACACATCATTTACTGTTGAAATACCAAAGGACTTGTGAACTATGAACTGTTGTATGTATTTTAAATATTATATTTAAAGTAATTGATTGTGCTTTTTTTCAAATCCAATTTGAGCACTGAATTTAATATTTCATTTAATATTACGATGATAATTAAAACTTTATTGATTCCACATACTGTGTCAACAGATACTGATGTACAAAAAACATTTTTAGTCAAAATAAAGATTCACTGGTGAAGTGGATACAGTCTACACAGTACTTTTTATTTTCTCTAAACCTACTTATCTTCGTCGTCGTATTGGTACTCAAAAGAATGCTGGGTTGTTTAGATGAACTAAGCACTGTTTGGTCGTCAATAAGTCATTATATTGGTTTGCTTTTTAGTATGGCAGGATATTCTAAAACAAATGTTTGGTTGTAAATAGACTCAGCAAGCAAAACCTCATCGCTCACCCGCAGTGACGCAGTTGATGACCCAAATGCTTGGTATTTTCTTAATCCTGTGTTGTGTCAATAATCCCGCCGCAACGCGCGGGGATTTGAGGGTGACTTCTTCCCTTATGTACCTGACAGACAGAGGGCCAAGACATGGTTAACCGAAAGCAGGTGTTTAATACTGTGCTTCATCCCTGAAAAAAAGTTAGTTCAACTCATTTAGGTAGCGAAATCTCGGCTACAACCCGCCAATGTTATTTCCTGGGTTGTTGTAGCTAACGTTCACCATCTGTTTTTCTTCACAGCATTAACTAGCTAGCTATTAGTCTTGCGTAACGGGCTAGTGGTCAATAGATTAGATTAGATTCAACGTTATTGTCATTGAACAGTACAAGTACAGAGCAGCGAAATGCAGTTAGCATCCAACCAGAAGTGCAAAAATGTTGTGAAGGGCAGTGTGTCGATGTACAGGTGCTCCAATGTATGGGCCTATAAATGAAGCACTGTGTATAGATGTGCAAATGGCATGGTTAGGTAATGTGCAAAAGCAATGTCCAGTGTATAGATTTGCAAATGGAATGGTTGAGTGATGTGCAATAAGCAATGTACAACAGCGGAATGCATTAATGCAAGGGTCAGATGAGGTGTAAAGGTGTAAATGTGTAGTAAGAAGTACAGACAGTATACATTGTGCAAATGATGATAAGGTAGCAGTTTACTAATGGCAATACTATTTCCAGTGAACCAACCCAAGTTAGGCCAGGCTAGTATCTTATTCTAATTGAGCTAGCTAGTTAGTAATATATAAACTGTATACGGGTCGATTCAAACTTATTTTTTAAGATAGACAATGTAGGTCAACATTATCGGTGGCCAACGTTAATTTGTACGTAATTGGCTAGTACTGTAAAGTTACTCTGTTGTCTACTCATATGACTAGATAGTCTTTTTCAAACCTGTACTTGTGGAGTTATCGTTTGGGATGTGTTTTAGTGATGCGTGTGTGTGAAGCATACGAGTTTGAGGATGTTTTCTCTTAGCGATTCAATGGATACCGTTTCGGGGAAAACTGGAATATTAGAATCTGGTATTAAGTATTATTGTCATTATTTGTTTTTATGAGTTTTATATAGGAAACCAAATTGAACACGATGTAAACATTTAATTGCCCATGATGCATTGCTTCATCAATTTTTTTGGCAAAGCTACACAATTTTCATACTACAATACTATAGAACTTAAACATATCAATTCTAATTGGAATTTTCCTGAGTATTTTATTACAAAAATAGTAAAATACAATCATTTGTACTAGCATTTTTGAATACTTAAGTGCTGTTTTTGGTTTAATATGTCATGTTTTGTGTTGTCATGTTTCACTTTTTTACCCAGGGACCAACAACAGCTCACCTGACAGACAGCATGTTCATGGATGGTTGGATGGAAGGGGTGGAAATACCTTTCCTACCTCTCTTTCGGCCTCTCTGTCCATAGCGGTGGGGATTTGCATGGCTTTCTGTGATACAGGCTTCTCTGGAACACAGCCTCAGGGTTGAGCAACACGGTGAGGGTTTCCATTCCAAGGTACGCAGTTGGAGCGCCGGTCACAAGTAGGGTGCTATGTAGGGAATAGGGGGCCATTTAGGATTCAAATGAACTAGAATGTTTCCACATAAAGTCAGCGGAGGTTAGGGTTATGGCCTACACAACCAAAGAGTCAGTAAGGCCTAATCTTTTTATGATGCGTCAGCCAATTTCAAATTGCAGTCAGTCAAAATTGTCTCCTTGACTATATCATTATCACAGATAATGAGCTATAGTACTATGCATGGTGTCTGATTCTGGTCTCACTATTTTTGGATTATCAGAATCTGATTCTGGTCTCACTATTTTTGGATTATCAGAATCTGATTCTGGTCTCACTATCTTTGTATTATCAGAATCTGATTCTGGTCTCACTATTTTTGGATTATCAGAATCTGATTCTGGTCTCACTATCTTTGTATTATCAGAATCTGATTCTGGTCTCACTATTTTTGGATTATCCGAATCTGATTCTGGTCCCACTATTTTTGGATTATCAGAATCTGATTCTGGTCTCACTATTTTTGGATTATCAGAATCTGATTCTGATCTAACTATTTTTGGATTATCAACAAGATAAGCTCAGCCAAGTCCTTAGAATTGTAGACATTGTATTCCTGTTCTTGTGGTTTGAGACAACATGTTTGAACTGTCCTAACCATTGACGAGTTCCTATCAGGTGTTCTAAATGGAAAATATAATGACACACAGATACTCCCTCAAAGGGATCAGAGGTAGGATCCTGTGTCATTCTGGCCCTGAGTTTACATTGTGGTGGTGGCATTGTGTGGAGAAATGCAAATAGCCACTGGGGTGGCAAGGGTGGCTTCTGCCAACATAAATGAATGCCCTGCCATCCCAATCACCACCCCAGTGGTCAAGAGCATCTGCTATAACAAATTCATTTTTAATTTTATTGAATAGTATTATATTTTTCTACTTTTGTTGTGAATCTCTACGGTGCTGGCGTATCTAATACCTAGGGAACTCTCAACACTCTATCACAAATTTTAAATGAAGGACTGTTTTGAAAAATGGAGTTCCCTATTTGTATTGGAGAAACGGGTGTGTGTGAGTTGACGAGCAGAGGGGTACGGTTCTGGCAGGGGGTCAGTTTTCCACACAGCCCCGGAACGCATAACTCCGAGTGGGTGAGCCAACCTGGTTGTTTGAGCAGCATGTGTTTTCCCCTGCTAGCTCCGGCAGCTCGGCTCCGCGAAGGGAACGATTTGCCGCGTATGAAGCACGTCAGTAGCGTGCCGGTGCCTCAACAAGGGGTTGCAGGAACAGGATATCTGTATAAAGTCTGATCGCTTGCAGGGGGGTGTTTACAGCGCAAAGCGCACGTTGTGATTAAAAGACGAACAATGTGGGACATATCTTCGTGGAATATACATGTCAGAACAATCGGTACAACATCTGAAAGGTGCGAGATCCTGTTCTGGCAGGAACCGGCTCAAATGAAGCTCGGCCAATAGGGATACAGGACTGGTGATTGATGGGTGGTATGACTGTGTTTGCATTGTCATGAAGTCTGACCGTTGGCATGTTAGTTTCAGTTTCCCGCCCCCTGACCTTGCCAACATGACATAAACGTTGCTTCCTTGTTCTCGCAACCAGGGAAACTAAAACTTAGCAACACAATCCATTGGATTTGATAGTGCCTCATTATATTATCGCTTACTGGTCTGTGTCACTGTTGGCCGGTCTGGGTGGCTGTTTTGTTCTCTTACTTTTTAACGCACGTCAACACACAATCATGTTCACAATGCCTCTTAAAACTAAGACAAAAATGTCAATGTCCCTTGATTACTGTAACTCGGCTCTTAACACAGCCTGCCATGCATATAACCACCCCCATCTCTGTCCTGCCCTGTTTACAGCCACTCCAACCCATCCTGCCCTGTTTACAGCCACTCCAACCCATCCTGCCCTGTTTACAGCCACTCCAACCCATCCTGCCCTGTTTACAGCCACTCCATTCTGCCCTGTTTACAGCCACTCCAACCCATCCTGCCCTGTTTACAGCCACTCCATCCTCTGTCCTTCCACCTGTATAGCCGCTCCTTCCTCTCTGCTTTTTGACACCTCTTACTTCTGTCCTGCCCTGTTTACAGCCAGTCTCACCACTGTCCTGCCATGCATATAGCCACTCCCACCTCTGTCCTGCCATGACAATAGCCACTCCCACCTCTGTCCTGCCATGACAATAGCCACTCCCACCTCTGTCCTGCCATGACAATAGCCACTCCCACCTTTGTCCTGCCATGCATATAGCCACTCCCACCTCTTTCCTGCCATGACAATAGCCACTCCCACCTCTGTTCTGCCATGCATGCATTTCTAAGCTACGGACTCGTACATTTTGCCTGGCTTCGTTTAGAGCAGGGTGCCCAAACTAGGGCCCGCAGGGAAAACATGGCCCGTGGAGACCTTTGATTTGGCCCGCCACGTCATATTATATTATACAGTTTGGTATAATGCAACGTTACTTTTGGTCCATGGCCCTCAGTCAATTTAGATTTTTGGCCCTTCATTGGAAAAGGTTTTCCAGTCATTGATTCATACTGTAACTACGAGGCTATAATCCCATCCAGTCAGTGTTCTATACCTATATGAGTCATACAATTGTCTGACCTTACTGGACAGATTGGTTCAGGAAGCAATACTTCTAAGGCTGCGTCATGCCACCTTGATTATTTAGTGTGTGACGTTGCCTGTGTCCTGTAAACATCAGGGACTCCAGGTGACCGACCTGGGTCAAAGCTGTCCAAGGAATGTACTCAGAATCAGTATGAATCATGGGAAACGACTGGTTCTGCTTAATTGAGCTGAGAAATACAACGCTAAACATCCGTAGTATATTCAATCCGCAATCATTGGACATTGTATCCCAGACCCATTTGACACCCCCTTGTAAATATTCCTCAGGTTGTAAAAAGAAAATGTGTTCTCAGGCAACTTATTTTAGCCTTGTAAAACAAACGGTTTTAATAAATCAATATAACTGTTTGCCCTGCAGTCGCATTAGAAAGTGATCCAATAGGATGAGACGCGACGGAGGTGTTGTCGTGCAGAGCTGCTGTGTTTATTGGTCAGTCAGGTTTTACAGTAGAGGAGACATTTGGGCTCCCAGCCAAATGGCAGCAGAAACCCTGTGTTGTTTTGATCAAGGCCACATGACCAGCAATGTAACTCTAGGAGATAGGATTGTTTTTTCCAGAAACACATGATCAGAGGGGTTGGAAATGTTCTATTTAGCTGTATTAAAATCTACAGGACAAACCCTGTTTAACATTTATCTTTGTTTTATTCTGCTTTTGTGAGATGTACTAAATTAATTAATGGCAAGTTTTGAATGTCCGTATGAGAACCACGTTGTTTAAGTTGTGGTAAAGTCAATTTTACCTGACTCATACATTTTCATTGTGGTCATTACCATATTATCATTGTGATCATTACCATATCATTCATTGTAATTACATTCATGAACATAAAATAAATTGTCATTGCGGTCAATACCGTTATGTGCATAACATATATTGTCATAAAAAACATACACTGTCATTCCAGTCAGTACCATTACCTACATAACATAAATTGTCATACATAACATACACTGTTATTGTAGTCATTACCATTACATGCATTGTCATATCTAGCATACACTGTCATTGCACTCATTACCATAACAGACATTGGAGTTAAAGCCAATACCGTCACAGACAATAATCACAGTTATTTAATTATCATTACACACATTATCATAGCAAACAGTGCCTTTACACTTTGCATTAATGATAAAGGATTGTGAGTTGATGACCTCAGAACATTACCATGGCTAGTATATGGAATAGTCTTGATATGTATCGGTACTCACACTATGTAGAACAACAAGATAGAGGTTCAAATGTAAACCAACATGGCTTGACTGCCTTGAATGAATAGAAGCAGGCTAACTGCTGTAGAAACTGAGATGCTAAAACCGATATCTCCAGGGACATGTCTGTGCCCACCTTCACCCCTGAATCCTCCCTTGGTGTGCTCCGTTCTGTGGCCCAGCCGACCTGATTCAGCCTGGGTGTCATTATGAATCCCTGACAGATCCACAGCCACAGGAGAGAAGTTGAACACTGCAGTGTTTGTGTGTCTGGGACAATGCTGGTGCTGTGAGAGGGGATCGCCAACTCCGTAGACGTACACTATGTATTCTTACATGTACATGTATTCTGTATAGATATCATCCACTTTAATATCACGTGTGCTGGTCGTAGCCGTCAGGATGTTATAGCCTGTGAACTGAAACAGGTTGAACAGGGCTCAGGGGCAGCACCTATACAATCACTGTTTCCAGGCAGGTGTACAATCCTCTATGTAAATGCTTCTGCATGGAACCAAAAGCAAGTAACCTTGAACCCGAGTTATGCACCTTTTAGGTTCTACACAGAACCTTAATATAGGAGGGAATAGAATCAGCGGTAGGAGTAAAGAAAAGTGAGTAGGAGTTGTTGTGAGTAGGAGTTTGTGTCAGGGATTAGGAGTAGGTGTGAGTAAGTAGGAGTTGGCATGAGTGATTGGTATGAGTTAGGAGTAGCAGAACTGAGTGGGGATGAGGGATTCAGTCATAGTATTTAACCTATGGTTGTTACTGTGACCAGGAAGAGGTCTGCAGGTGTTTGTACAGCTTGTTGACTTAGCTGCAATAGGCTGCCTTCTAGCTCCTGGTACAGCTTGTTGCCTTCTAGCTCCTGGTACAGCTTGTTGCCTTCTAGCTCCTGGTACAGCTTGTTGCCTTCTAGCTCCTGGTACAGCTTGTTGCCTTCTAGCTCCTGGTACAGCTTGTTGCCTTCTAGCTCCTGGTACAGCTTGTTGCCTTCTAGCTCCTGGTACAGCTTGTTGCCTTCTAGCTCCTGGTACAGCTCACTGTGACATGGGAAACACAAAGCTCAGCACAGTATGAACCTGTTGACTTTTGCAGCCTGTGAGTTAAGGAGAAAAACATATTTTTTATAGTATCTAATTGTGTCTTTGGCCACTAGCCATGTGTCTGTCCAGTGTGGTGGTCAAAGGAAAGGGAGAGGGACACTGGCTGAAGACTGGGCAACAGTCTTTCCTGTAAGAGCCGTGAATCTGTGTTGACCAATCTGACCCTCTGTCAAAGTTGAGGCCCTCAGGGACAAACCTGGACGTGGTAAATGGAGGTTCATTGGTTTCCAGGGAAACAGGTGTTGAAAGAAACCCTATCTAGCTCTGGGTGTGTGTGGGGGGGGGGCTGGGTGCTTATGAATGCCTGCTTCAGATGCACACGGATCGGCAGTGTGTGAGAAAGATGACCTCCCCCCTCCCCCCTTTACTGTAGACATACCTGGCATACTTTCAGGTTTACTCTCCCTGGCTTCCAACCCTTCTCCCTGCCAAAAGAAATAAAATGACATCTCTGTACTGCACTTCACTGGAGTATGTCTGCTTCCTATATCGCTCTTCAAACACACAGAGTTATGGCTTTTTAAACACATATGTAAAGTTATGGCTTTTTAAACATGTTTAAAGTTATGGCTCTTTAAAAATATGTAAAGTTATGGCTTTTTAAACACGTGTAAAGTTATAGCTTTTCAAACATATGTAAAGTTATGGCTCTTTAAACACATGTAAAGTTATGGCTCTTTAAACACATGTAAAGTAATGGCTCTTTAAACACAAGTAAAGTTATGGCTCTTTAAACACATACATAATCAGTCTGTTACTCAGTTGCAGTACTTGATGGTGTATCCAAATATATTCCAGAATGACAAAACACACCTGACAACACATGCCTTCTACATTCCAGAGTGAAGGTAATAGCAATAAAATAGTAAAATAGTAATGAAGGACCAGTGTTTGTCTGTTATCTTACAGCCAACGCCCACTTAGATGGATCAATCATTTCATCATCATTTGACCTTAACCCTGTTATTTTTCTTTGATACATTTACATGTTTTTTTAACCTGTGCAAGGAAAATGTAAATCAGAGAACGCCTCTCTTTAGTTAAGTGTCTCCAGAACTTGCCCGGGTAGGCTATATTTGGATCTGCAGTGATACTTCTTTTACCTCTCTGGTGGTATCAAGAGTCAGGAAACAACCAACCGTTTCACTGCAGGGTTCCCATGTTACAGCGTATCCATGGAAGTGACTAGCAAACATTAAACACAGAAGGGATTTCAGCCACTTTTTCACTTTCACACTCCAACACACACACCCCCACAAACACACACACACTTCTAACATGCTTCACAGAACTGGCCCAATGGTTAATATAAATCTAGTGAAAATACATTAATCAAAGAAACATTATCACACATGCCAATAATTAACGTATTAGTGTTAAACTGAATTAAGTGTCCAGAATTAGCCCATAACCTGGGTCAGTGAACAGTAGATCTCTCTGAATAAAGTGTCCAGGATTCGCCCATAACCTGGGTCAGTGAACAGTAGATCTCTCTGAATAAAGTGTCCAGGATTAGCCCTTAACCTGGGTCAGTGAACAGTAGATCTCTCTGAATAAAGTGTCCAGGATTAGCCCATAACCTGGGTCAGTGAACAGTAGATCTCTCTGAATAAAGTGTCCAGGATTAGCCCATAACCTGTGTCAGTGAACAGTTGATCTCTCTGAATAAAGTGTCCAGGATTAGCCCATAACCTGGGTCAGTGAACAGTAGATCTCTCTGAATAAAGTGTCCAGGATTAGCCCATAACCTGTCACCATTTGTCTTATAGTTCCCCACTTTTGACTAAAGCCCTGATCAAGTTATTTACTCCTTAAGTAAATAGCTGGCCATTAGGAAAACAAAGTATGTGTAAAAACAAGGCAGATATTTTTTCAGCGTGCCTCATTAACTGCATGGAAAAAAAAACGCAATTTATAATACTTTGGTACTTTTTCTGATTCTGTAAATGTTGACTCCAATCAGATCACACAATGGTGGTATAGATAGACCATTGTAGAAGCTTACTTTCGTCAACCATTGTAGATATTCTCACGCAATGTTAGTCTAGGATGTATGGGAAGATAATAGAACTCTGTTAGCCTGAAGTCTTTCCATACAGTCAGATAGATTCCTGTTAGTGTAAATATTGACTCCCATGATGGGCGGTCACAAACTGATAGGCTGGTACCCTTTATTCCAACCGATCTCTAGACGAGAGGCACGACCAGCTGCTTTGGTTTGCCAACCATTGTCATGCAGGAAATGTTCTTTTGCTACTCACAGGAAATTTGGTGAGTAGCTGTAAGGAACTGAATCAGTGACAGAAAAGGGTCAGCATCAGGAAGTTACAGTTTAGCCCGTGGGGATGCTGTGGAACCAGGACAACACCAGTTTGTGTGGCGGCTATAGAATGAACTACTCAAATTACGAGAAGGCACTCTACAAAGAACACAATACACGGTGTGACTCAAACCTTTTACTCAGATACTGGGCTGGCGCTTCCTTGAAATATGGCCAGTGGTCTAATTCTATTAATCAAATCAGTCAAGGTACACTCTTTCCTCCTACACTAATAAAGATATCATGACAGGCCGATGCACGACTACTCGACAACCCAAGCAGAAATTGCGTGGCAACAAAACGGTCCATTAGGATTATAACCGCACTCTCCATGTATTTAATTGGTCAGAAGTAGATATGTACTGATGTACAGCCCGCCAGGCACGTAATATTAATCTACCATAATCCCAAATTTTAAAGGGACACATTGAGATGTTAGTTTTAATCTTTTGCTGTACATTAGCTATGTACGTTATATTTCAACGAAATGGTTTAAATCCGCATTCTAGTCATATATTATATTTACTGACATCTACTGGTTATAAATGTACATTGCAGTCGTGAACATGAACCCACCCCCATAGTTTCTTTCAACCAATCAACGTAATTGTTTACAGGCTGAGGGTCATGGGTAATTCCAACATGGAGGAGGATGAAATGCTTTCTTGGATTGCACTCTATATTATAAATTAAGTGTACAGCAACTGGTATACATAGGTAGCTATACACAATAAATATGTTTCATTTAAAAACAAATATCGTGGGACCATCATCGACCTTACAGAAGGTTAGTAATTACTAAGGTTATCTACTGTCGCTAGCTAGCTTGCTAACTTAACTACAGTTCTGAAGCTAACAAACCAGTAAACGTTTAGTGATCACAAGAGCCTTTCATTTGTTAATATAAACAACCATTTATTTGCCATCGATATAATACTGTCATCCCGACGATTTAAAAATATATATATCAGGAATTCTTATCTCAGACACTCCGCATTCCGAAGTAAAACCGTTAACCTTGGCAAATGTGGCAAGCTAGCCTCGAATCACTGATGCGCTATATACCTGTATTTTAACGGCCAAAATGTATTAAACAATAATTTAGGAGTTACGAATAAATGTTCCAATTAAAACATGCCCTTATGTATGTCGCATATAAGGCATGCGCGTTGCTGGTCCGGCCGTGATCTCACAGACATTAAAGGGGACTGTCTCAATGCTTGGTGTTCCGTTTGTATTGGGTATTCCGTTTGTTTCCATTCACATTTTATGTCACACAGTTACATTGAGCCAATCATATATATTCACCATTTTTAATTGGGGATTTTAAATTAAAAATAAAAATGTTCCGCACATAACATAACCTTTGTTAACAATTTGATCATTGCCCATACCAGCTGTTGCTCTCTACAATAGACCCATGATGGTGATGATATTAGCCAAAGTACTTTGTATTTTTAACAGCTGTGTATCCTGTACCTTCTTCACCTGGGAAGGACGATCCCTCAACATTTTCAGCCGCCGTGGGTCAAAGCATTCCTCCGACCGGGAACTACCTTTCTTGTTACCCCTGGACATAATTTGGCCACTCGTGTCACTCCTTCAAAAGACTCTAACATAGAAATGAAACGAAAGGCGGCATCCACAGGCAGCAACAGACCAGACACACCAACAGACCACCAACAGACATCTACATTCAGTAGCCCTGAGACGAGCATCAGCCCCTCTACACCCCTTGCTCCGTCCCAGGGCCCTCCCCCCTCCCCTACCCACTGCTGTATGAGTGGTTGTCATAACTGCGTGTGGATCGAGCACACTGAGCAGCTGCTGGCCTACTACAGCAACGGAGGGCTGGGCATGGAGAAGGCCTTGGCGGCCATTGAGGACAACGTACCGGATGAGAACCTGAAGGCGTTTCTCAAAATGGAGATCAGGATGATGAAGAAGTAGAGTTTTTAATGTGGCTTTGCAGCAGGGACTTGATTGGGGACTTTTCAGTGCACTTTATAAAAAACACTTTGGTGTGTTAGAATAGTGTTACGCATTTTAGCCTGTGTGTCTGGAAGTACAATGTTCCATTTGGTTATTGGTATTTCAACTAGCAAAGTATTGTCATTACAACGTCTTGCATCTCCTTACCCAATCTAGTGTTTTACAAGAGTACATTGTATTTAGTTGCCTACTTTTGCTGCACCCTGTGTTTTGGCAGTTAATCGTGTAATGATTAAACATTTAGAATAAATGAGATGAGTTGCTGCTGTTCACCATAACCAGATGGACTCTTATATAATTAAATAATAGAAAACACAATTATTTTTGATTTTTAATACAATTTGAGGCATGTGAACAGAGTTTATTTTTATATGCTATTGGTGGATGACTTGTTATTTTTATTTATTCCCTAAACCTTAAGTGCATGTTGAAGATGAACAACATTTTCATTTCTAATAAATGTTGTACTTGTATGAATGGTTGGTGCTTATGTTGAGTGGCTGCTGTTCAGTGTAACCAGGTGGACTCTTATATTACGACACTTGAAAGATTTTGACTCTTAATATGACATTGACCAATGGAAACAATCCAAATAAATAAATTGATATTGCCAGTCTGTTTACTAATAAAAATGTTCTCCTCATATATAAATTCAAGCCATGTCTCTATGTGAGAATCACTGCAAAGGAAAATGTCATTGTTACATGCAGCATTAGTGATATGTCATGGTTACTTTGGCAGTAAGATACAGTACATCCACCATATCATCCTAAATCACCTTCCCCATTTATAATCCTCCCAGATGAAACAAACCCCTCAGCCAAGGCTACCTACATTCCTGATAAGCAGAACGCACCCTGCTGATTCACATGGCTGGCTACATCTAGGTCAGTAACCAGGGAGAGGAGGGTCATGTGAGAGTCCATCTCATCACTACTGGGCAGCAGATGGTTGACAGACAGCTCGGGTGGATGATGTCAAGATGGAATTCCTTGTCAGTAGCAATGGTTATGAAGAGCACACAGGAATTATCCTTAATGAAACACGTGTTTGACATATTGCCCTTGAGCCAGACATGAACGTGATTAGTTCACTCAATGGAAAAGTTTGGCTGCTCCTAACTCCATGTCTGACTGTTTATAATGCATTCCACTGTTATGACATGCAGTTTTCATGACACTGCCTGTGCATCATAAGGTAAGTTTAGATTTATCCCACTCAGATTGAACAGACATGATACTTTGTTACTGAAAGTACCTGTATCCACAAACAATCTAACCCTAAATAGTCTTAGCCTAAGCTACTTGCTTGTACCAAGTGTGCCGTTGATATGGCACTGGCAAAGGTCCCTTTGTCAGAGTTCTTCCGTGTTTACCTTATGCTTGCAGGAGCTGGCTGGTTTTCTGTTTTACCTTGTCGCTAATTGGACCCACCTGGTTTCTCAGGTTTAAATTTAACCCTAATTAGAGGGTTGTAATGAAACCTAGGAATGGTTTACTGGATGATTTGGGGGACACCAGAAGGGTCGGGGGTAACATGAGGGGGATACAGCCTAATAAATCAACGTCTGTAAGAACAGGGGTTGTCTCAACACATCGCAATAACCTGTGTGTCTGTTTCTCTGGATTTGCACTTATCCTTCAAGACACGCTTTTGAATATTTATTTTTAAATTATTAAATGCGCTTGTTGTCCAACGGTCTGTCGCGGGAGATTAAATAAACAATTCAGTGCCCTTTGTCCCTTCGGATCTTTCACCCTTCATTAACTCCATACAGAGAGATCGATCATCCTCCATGTCCACCAACTGAGGATTTAGAGGTGATTCGGCGCAACCAGGCTAGACAGACAATACCCGGGGCTGCAATTACCCTCTAACCACAGCAAAACTTCAGCTAATGCCCTACGCCCCACAACAATAGATAAAATGACCTAGATATACACTAAGAATAAAAACGTCGAAAAGCTTTTGGAATTCTTAGTAGCCAAGTACAGTCATTCATAGGGTTTCAGTAAGTTACATTTCAGTATTTTTAATGCCACGTCAAATAAAATGTAAGACCAATTTCACAGCACCCTACCAGAAATATACACAGGAACACCAATTCGACTGAAGTACACACCGTTGTTAGAGCGGTAGGCCTACTGCCAACAATAACGTTACTTAGCTGTACTTTGTGGGACGATCATCTGTGATAATACGACAAAACAGAATTGAGAAAGGCCGGGCGTTAGTAGGCTTTTCGCAGCGATTTTGTGTTTCTCATATTTGATTTAATTCCCATTGTGGCAATTTTTTTAAACTTTTACCAAACAAAACAAAATGGGCTTGGTTTTCTTTCCCTTCAACAGATTTCAAACACTTCTGATTGAATTAGCATTTTCCCATGGCACCTCCCGGACGTCCAACAGCCAATCTTAACTAACTAAATGACCTAGCTTGGTATTCGCTCGCTATCTACTTTACGAACAGGAATGCCTAGATGACTTGAAATCGTGGTTTCTCCGCGCGACCGGAGGTAACCATACATTATTTTTTGCATTACATCTTTACAATGCGAACATAATTTAGATACTTTTTTCAGACCTTAAAAAAGAAGAAATGAGCCAATTTAAGAATGTTCAAGGCCTTATATTTTGATACATTCATTTTAGACTTTTTAATGACCTGCGGAAACCCTGCATTCACTGACAATCAAATACTTGATGAGCACACATTTGCCAATAACTACTGAGGTGAGGTGGGTTTTCTCAATGTAATGATCTAATCAGAGAAACAGGAGCCAGCCAATGTAATGCCTACGGAATTGTTATTTTCTGTTTATCATGGAAGGGCGCTGCAAGCAGCCAGCTGACCATGCAAGTGACGGCACATCGAATGTCCTCAGACAGGAGGGTAATCGCAGCTCTCAGAGAGACGTCAATGTCACCGCTCTGAAGATCGGTTAGCACTGCGCCTGCGGGATGGGCACTCTATGTGAAGGATTATCTTTTGTATCAAGTGATAGATGGGTCAATCTGGTATACTGCTGATGGAGGGATACTTTGCGGTTTGTTGACACCTGGGCCGGGCCCAGTCTGGCATCCTTGAGGATGACGTCACATAACAGGTGGGCTGGCTGGTCCTCTGTGCTCCGACTCGAATGTTCCTGTGGCATGGAGAATATTACCGTCTGATTTAACAGGGTTAGCCGCATAACCCATCATCTCTTGTGACGTTCTGATAATTAAATTGAAGATTTTCCTCATTGCAGTCATTACACGATTCATCCATTGATCCATTCATAATTCGCACCTCTGGGAATGTTGTCTTATGATGTCTAATGTAGTTTTGAAATGCATTCAATTACTGTTCCTGAAGTCCTTTATTCCACCCCCCCCACACACACACACATCTTTCAGCAACCCCCCCACCCCCACCCACACATACACACAAAAGCAGTGATGACATGGATATGCAGTGGGAGGCTTTACACTACTAATCTGCAGAGATGCCAAGAGGAATATAAGAGGTCCCTTCAGCCCTGTGCGATCCTCAGAGCAAACCTAGCGTAGGGACCCACACATCTGCTAGAGACACTGAGCTCACACCCTTCGAGGCTGTCCTTCATCCAAGCAGCCGGTGAGTAGCTATCAGTTCCACTCTTTCACATGAACTTGCATTGCTGCAAATATGTGCATTATGTGTTCAATCAATTATCTAACTCTGCCATTAAGATAGGTTGCCCATGGCGACTGAGATGGACTTTGTTGTTTGTCTGTTCGAGTATGAGTAAAACGGACCAACATTTGCAGAACTTTCTATTAGTTTTTATTTAAGCAAACTGCGGTTTCTTTACGTGCTGTGGGCGAAAAAGAGTCTGCTTTCTATCAATTGGACTAAGATGGTTTTATGGTAATTTGTCTCTATCTGATTCAAGAATGGTTGTAACAAGACAGTTGAAAGTTATTGTTAGAAATATGTGTTGACAATATGACATTGTTTGGTGTATTTATTTCCAGAGAGCGCTGGTGTTATTTACCTAGATACTGCACAATAAACTAGACTGATTTAGGAATTTTCATGTTTCGGTTCATAAAATGACTTAACACATGGTAGGTGTGCAGTTCACTGATTTCCAACCTGAAACGTTCTGACAACATCAGCCATGTTGTGAGGTTTGGGAACGTCATTCTAAGAGGTGATTGAATTGTGCAGCATCTTGTATGCTCAGCATATTCTCCACGTTGTCCTCGTACTAATGAGATTGGCCTGGATGTCTGGCCGCTGGCTTGGGATGGGATGGGAGGAGGTGGCTTATTAACTTGAGCTGGGTATTACATGATGAAATTGGGTCAAATGTTTGGCATCACTCAATAAGGTATTTAAACGAGACAATCAATTACATGGATCACATGGAAGAATGATGTACTCCCTCTAGTTCTTGGATCCCGAAGGTGTGATGCAGGTGTCGTGTTTGAGTGTGTGAAGGGAGTCGTCATATAACAGGGATCAGTTTCTCTCTTCTTGCCACAGTTGAGGAGATTTCATCAAGACAAAGACACTTCAGAGGGGGTGTTTGAATACACAATCCACAAACCACACCGAGCCAGCTGACACTTTACCATGAACCTCGAGGTTCCCAAGATGGATATCAAGTCTGCCACCCGTATCTCAGGAGGCCCTGCAACACCTCGCAAGGGACCCCCCAAATTCAAGCAGAGGCAGACTCGCCAGTTCAAAAGCAAGCCCCCCAAGAAAGGAATCCAGGGGTACGGCTGCATTCAATGGGTCTTTTGGTCTCAGGCCTTCGTGATGACATTTTAATGAGGTCTGATTGTAAATGAATGTAAATTGTCTTAACAGCTTTGGTGATGATATCCCTGGAATGGAAGGCTTAGGCACCGGTGAGTTCATTCCTTCTGCTCATCTACAATACAAATGCCAGATAACCAGTGGGTTTGTGTTGCCTACATATCTAGTCTAATTGTAATCTGTTTTCTCTGCAGACATCACGGTCATCTGCCCCTGGGAAGCCTTTAACCACCTGGAGCTTAGCGAGCTGGCCAAATACGGCATCATCTGAGTCCATCCATCCCACAATCCTCTGCTTCCACCTGCATCTACAGCATCAACTTGTCCAAAGAAACAACTGTCAATTTTTTTCACTTTTGTTTATGTAGCCAAAGTTCAACAGTGCTCTCTCATCTGCATGTGTTTAGGGTTCTTTAGGGTTCTTTTTGTTTTCTTCCTGGTACTATCATTCTAGCATCAACCTGGCAGCCATGTTTCACATTCCCCAGCCGTTTCTCCAAAAGCTTCTCTTCTTCTATCCACTTTTTTAATCCTCTTTTACATGGAACACAACATGAAACTTTATGAAAGCACTGCAGCCTCAAAGTTGAGTGTACAAACAACATACCCGTGAAATGGGGCTGGGTTTTCGTTTCACGTGCCCCAGCGCTTCTCCTGGCATCATAGAGGCCTGGCATCAATGCTAAATTTTACACATACAATCGGAGTCCTGTAGAGACGAGCCCGTTGCTGGTCTGTGCTAAGCATAGACTGCAATCTGTGATTGAGACAATGTGGATACAACAACATAAAATCCCTATCGTCCTCTCTAAGATTCACATGAGCTTCCCGGGTATAAAAACGTGACATATTTAACAGAACCAGGGTTCCTAATATCTGGACTCTTCATCAACCTTCCTCATCTTCACCTCTCTTTCTCACATTTCTCTTTACCTTCTCTTTCTTTTACTGTTTTTTTATTTTTCTACCATGTTCAATCTTTAATATCTACATTTATTATAATCTCCGGGGTGGGTGCTTGTTTTATGGCTAGGAGAAAAACACCTTGTCATTCACAGTCACCATGCCAGGATGTATGTGTGTGCAACATCAATACCAGTGATAGAGAAACTGGCCTTACACATCAAATTAAATTGTGATTCCCATCTGATGATCCACCTGACCAGGTGGAAATGAATGGGCAGTAGTCATTTGATTAACAGGGGAGTTAATTACCATGTAGTTTCATATCCAGCTCATTTTTATTATTAATTGTATTATATTTCTCATTATCAATGTATGTTTCCATCAAGGCCCGTTCCATATTAGTAGCATGTGTCCTTCATTCATGTATGTATTTTTATTTGTGTTCACTACCTTTTATTTGGTCCGTCATATGTTGATAGTGAGTCCTGAATGTATTATGGGACATTGCCACATCCATGGTTCTAGGTGGCTAGACCATCCTTCATTATCATCTCTCCTTCACATCCTAGGTCCATAGTGCAATCATCACACATGCTAGCGTTTCATCGTCATTTGATTTAATTCATTCCATTCATTTTATTTCAGATAGAACATTGACCTCTATTGTCCTTCATTTGTTCTGCACTCATATTGGCTTGTGCAAAGCCCTTTTTTAAGTTCTATGCGACGATCTATGACACTGATCTGCCCTACATTATACTGAGTATACACTTAATTGCATGCAGCTTGTCTATATTTTATCGTCTCACATCATTTTTCGTACCTCGTGTAGTGATTTCTGTTTGAATGGACCAAACAACTGAAGCGGGTAAGCAGGGAGATACAGCAGGACATTCAAATTGTCTCAGTTTCATGTGAAAGTCAAGTTAGCTGTGAATAATTAATGGGGTGTGCAAGATGGGCGCTTCTGTCGCGAATATATTGCATTACTGTCGTGTCATAAAAGTTTGCTCCAGTCTCTACAGGATCAAATTAAAATAAAGCTTGAAAAAAATGGAAAATAAATACCAAGTTTGTTTTTTAATCCAAATGTTTTTACAATATCTAACTACCGTGGCCTACCATCGCTATCTCAAATGACAATTTCTACTGGCACAGGTAAAGCGCATTGTAATGCAGGCAATGCCAGACACTTGGAGCTTTTGACTGAAAATAAATGTCACAAACGTGCAGAGACTATTTCATCTCTTGAAGAAAGGGCATCATACACACGGAACAATTACAAAACCGCACAACGACTATAGACCAGAATTGGGTTTACGTCGTTACAATGATGCCTCGTTCAGATTACAATTTATTTAATTTCAATGTACGTCCTTCTCACGCAATCTGGTCCGCTACTGTTTGTGTGGACAATTGACTGTGTGGCCAATTGGACAGTTAATTCAACAGTTGGTGCCAGCTGGTCCAAACCCCCTTGAGACCCATTAAAACAGTATAGTATTTTTAAAAATGTATTTTTTCGATGAAATAATGTCAGTATTATACCTACTTATCCTACAATCATATTATTTTAGACTACTGACGTCATTGTCCTATAACCTTATATTGTTAGAAGACACAGCTGAAGAATGATTCCTATATCAAAGAGTGGGTCAACTTTTTTATTCTACTTTCTTCACGAGGTGAGAAGTTGGACGATTCTAATAAGGAAGGGATCTTCCAGCACAGAACCACTACTGCTGATAAGAATGGTTGCTATCGGGTTGTAATTGGGTAATTTGTCAGAAATGACAAAGCGGGTTTGATTAGACATGTGTTTTAAATAACAGTCCCAAAGGGCTTCATATGCCCTACACTATATGCACTCGTAGAAAACTAAGTGTGGTTGACTGATTTGAGTAATATGGCGGCTCTTACATCTAGCCTATTAAAGAGCCAGATGGCGCTGTTACCAGATTGCTTACACCTGCCGTCACCCCCAGATATATTAAGTAAATAAAGGTCTATTTGGGATTAGTAACCCAAACCATTGCAGAACATGACCACGTTCCAATACATGTATTTCCCACTGTGAATATCATTACTGTGCTGTGGCTTGACCTCAAAACTGCATACCACTCCAAATTGTTGTTTTCTCGTTTTTTAACGTATGTTGAGTAGGAACTACAATAGTTTGCCGCAACAGACAATTTATGGCCGATAGTTATTCAGTACAATTCGATCCCTTAGTTTCTAAACTTTATTTTTTCAATCGGGCAATTGTCGAGTCTCACTTGGGCACGGACTTGTTAGCGTGTAACACCCGGTGTTTGAGCTGTGGGATGGAGTTTCGTTGACTCTGTCCTGTCAGTACATTTTTAATCGCTGATATCATTGCATTTTGTAACACTGCGAAATAAATCGGGAGAACAATTCCAAAACTCATGGCAGACAATATTGTGAGTATGACAACATATTGTAGCTAGTTATAGCTAGTATATATATTGTGGATTGTTAGCCGGCTAGCTCGCGTTACCGAAGTGGTCATAGTGATGAGGCAGCAGAATTAGCCATTTGCTAGCAAACGTTTGCTTTACCTAGAATGACAGGGCCCGATAACTGCTAACTCACTGTTAGCCTGCTTAGCTGGTCAGAAATGTTGTTTTAATATGTACCGAAATGTATAGTAGTTTAAGTTGAATATCCGTAAAAGAAAATGATATTGTATATTGCGTAACACTAACTATCTTAACATGACTAATATAATGATTTAGAAGAATACATGGACGTTCATTCAGTTTGACAAAGGGACATTGCTATTGACGTTGTTAGCTAACAATGGTTTAATCGGCTAACTTTAGTAAGCTAACTAGATTTATTAACATTCCCAGGTCCAACAGTGTCTAGTTCAACAAAAAAAGCTTAACACTAGTCAGTGTTCCTGTTTTCAACGTCTGGTTTAAAGTAGTTTTTAACTTATGTACGTTAGCTAATTGGTTAGCCACAACACTTGTCCAGCTTGCCGAGTACAGTTGTTGTGACCATGGTTTATTCCAGTTCTAGTTAAATTTTTCAGCAGGTAACCTAATGCCAGATAGCCACCGGTATTTTAGTCAACTTCTGCCAGATGTCATTTAATGGTCAATGTCATTTAAAAGTTCTTAGGGACGTCAAATGTCATTTCTGTCGGCTAACAGTTTGTGTTAACTAGTCCAAACTAAACTGGCTATAGATAACTAATTCAAATTACGAATGTTGTTGTGTAATCTAGAATTCTTGGTCACGACATCCACGAACGACAGGTGTCAACGACAGTTCTGCGTTGTCATGGCCCTGATACTGACGCAGCCTCTCGAAAATTCTAGCTGTGTCATGTTTTCAGTGGGTGACAAGGAATGTCAGTAATCCAGATCAGAATTCGCTGATGAGACATGATTCATTTGGCTTTCAAATTGATTGAATTGACACAGTGAATTCAGTTTTGCATACTTAAAGTCACAGACAGAATAACACAACAACGTTTTACAAGACAGACGCATTTACCAGCACCTCTTGTTTGTGTTTCATAATGTGAAGATCATTCGGGTTCAGTCCCCGAACGGGATGAAGAAGATCTCTGCCACCAAGAAGGAAACAGCAGCCGCTTTCCTCAATAAGGTATGCACACAGGATTTGAAGGCATGTTTTGGCTCTTCGTGCCATCACCGGATTTGTGTTTTGGCGTTGTGTAAAACAAACTCATGGGCTGCTTGTCTCTTGTTTTTGTTCTTTTTTAGTCGTTGGTTGCTCATTCAGTCCAACTGGGCCGGTAACAGAAAAGATGTGTTGAGCTGTCCACCGCAGATATTGTTTGTTTTTTCTTTCTGTAAATCACTAGCAACTCGCTTCTACCAAATTGTTTAGTGTGCCCTCAATTGTCTTGCGTTGCTGACCAAACCCAGAGTGATTTTCAGATAGGAAAGCAGATTTGTTTATCTATCAGCATTGGTACAAACTGGGTCTTCAGAGAGTGAAATTATGTTTTAAAAGGCTTTTCTTTTCCACCAAATCACTTAGCAGGAGCTCTGTTCCAGAATTATTTTTGGATTCATTTGAATTAACTATCTCTTCCTCTAGCTGTCTCTGATGTCCATGATCATTCATGGACGAGGCACTCCAGAATCTCTGCTGGAAAGGTTGTTTCTGGAGTGTTCTCTCTTTAGCCGTTCTGTGCAGGTGATTGGATGGAGATATTCATTTAGGATGGATCAGATGTAGTGTTGCAACAACTCCTCAATAAAGTAATAAAAATATGATTTTGCATTTAAACCTGCAATATGTTCTTAATCAGTTAATCACAGAAATGGACAGATTCATCGATGATCAAAATAGATGTTATCAGCAGCCTAGTCTGCTACAAGGCGTGTGTGAGAGACGGTAGTAATGCAATACTTTGGAGCGGGGGTTTATAAATAGATATATGGCTGCTGCATGCTGGCCCACCAGGTGATCCATTGTGACGTTCCTACTTCCTACTAGTTTTTCCATTAGAGTGTTACAGTGGAAGGTAGCTGTTGTCTTCCAGGGTCATCCTGTGGACTTCATCCTGTGGACATCCTCTGTTATGTCAATCAATCAAATGTATTTATAAAGCCCTTTTTACATCAGCAGTGCTTTTACAAAACACCCAACCTGAAACCCCAAGTGAGCACGCAACAACAGAATTGAAGCACGGTGGCTAGGCAAAACTTCCTATGGGGGCTGGATTGTAGGAAGAAATCTAGAGAGGAACCAGGCATTATGTGCTGTGTGTTATACTCGTGCTTGGTCCCTGGAAGTTAACCTCCCGTTGGCAACGTGTGTTTTTAGTTTAACTGGATATTCTGAAGGAAAGAGTTAATAAAGTATTTTTTCACGGTTAGCTTTTGTCATAGTGACATCCATTCTAACTGGGGTTATGTGTTCTAGCTGTCTCGTGGCCACTTTTGCTTGGTCTGTACCTTTTCTTTCACGTGACTACCATTCATCAACCCTCTACACTAAAGTTCATCTTTGCTTGGTCTCGTTCTCTGCCGTAGTCCTGGCAAGGAAACATCAATACCGTACCTCTATTCTCAGGTGGGCAAAGAATTCGGCTTCACGTCCAACGGCTTCTCCATCTACTTGAACCGCAACAGGACCAATGAGATCCAGTCTCAGAATAAGACCCTCAGCCTGCTCAAGATTAAGTGAGTTTTCAGTTTGTTTACCACACCTCCTGTCAGTGAGGCCGTTTGTGGTGTTTTTCCCCCCCCTCTGCTATAAGTTTGTTGTTGTGTGTTCTCTCTCTGTAGACATGGAGACATGCTGTTCCTCTACCCCTCGGGCTCACCGGGACCCTCTGGAGAGACCATGGATGTGGCAATGTCCCACTCTTCATCAGAACTGCCCTCTACGTCCCACTCCTCTTCCTCGTCTTCAGCGACCATTATG
>JACXGK010004148.1:29472-40400 GCA_016801125.1 Novumbra hubbsi | reverse complement strand
CATCGTCTGACACACACCCGCTAGCCCCGTTACCGACTTTCGCCTGCCCACGACCACGTCTCTGCCTATCGTCTGATACACACCCACCAGCCCCGTTGCCGACCCACGCCTGTGTTTGACTACGAACATTCTGTGTACACACACAACGCACTTACCTGGATCCTGTCTGCCTTTGGGTCCTACCGTCGTAATCCTGATACGCAATGCGACCATCCAAGCTGCAAAGGAACCCACAACCATTAAAGAAGTGAGATTTTTCATGGGCCTGTGTAACTACAACAGATGTTGGGTGGATTCGTTTGCTGAAATAACACAACCCCATAATGTCCTCCTAAAAGGAGACCCTGACTCTAAAGACCCTGTTCAGCTCACAGAACAATAGAAAGATGCCTTTGTCAAACTCAAGATTGCACTCCTGACTCAGGACAACCATACACCCTTTTGTGGCTGATAAAGATGCCTACATGACGTTGGTTAAGACACAAAACCATGGAGATGGCCAAAAGCCTGTTGGCTACTACTCTAAGAAATTGGATGACGTGGCTCTAGGCTGGGGTCCTTGTCTGAGAGCTATGCAAGCAACCTACATTGCAGTGTCACTGGTATCACCACTTGTTCTGGACCAACAGCTTATCATTAAATGCCCACATGCTGTTCACACACTTGACTATGAACCGAGCTGCTCAAGTTACAGCTGCTCGATGGAACAAATGGTCCACAGTCTTGGAGGCGCCTAATATCAGCATACAGCGTGGGGCACCCTCTAATCCTGCCACCTTGATGCTTCCACCTGATTCCACATTGCTGGACCACGATTACTGTGAGTTGGTTTTGGACCAGCTCTGTGATGACTTCACTAAAGTTCATCCTCTGACGAATCCAGAACTTGTTTTATATACTGACGGTTCCAACATTGAGGGGGGTGGATAGAGGAAGGCAGGATGGGCAATTACTACAACAAGTGATGTAGTGGCATCTGGTGTTTTACCGGCAGGAACATCAGCACAAGTGGCAGAGTTGGGAGCTTTGACAGAAGCATGTAAACAGGCTGAAAAAAAAACATATACACTGGTATGCCTTTGGTGTCACACATTTTTTGACAAAGCTGTAAGAAGAGAGGATTCATGACAGCGCTGGGGGCTTCCGTGAAAAATGGACCAGAAGTAATGGCTCTACTGGAAGCTCTCCAGTTACCTATTCAAGTTGCAATCATGAAAACTAAAGCACATGGAAAGATTCTCTCAGAAGAAAACAAAGGTAATGATCTGGCTGCCAAGCAGACACCACAATCACCCAGACTCAGGAGAAGATATACATTATACACCACTATCACCCAGACTCATGAGAAGATATACATTGGACACCACTATGGACACCACTATCACCCAGACTCATGAGAAGATATACATTATACACCACTATCACCCAGACTCATGAGAAGATATACATTGGACACCACTATGGACACCACTATCACCCAGACCCATGAGAAGATATACATTGGACACCACTATGGACACCACTATCACCCAGACCCATGAGAAGATATACATTGGACACCACTATAGACACCACTATCACCCAGACCCATGAGAAGATATACATTGGACACCACTATAGACACCACTATCACCCAGACCCATGAGAAGATATACATTGGACACCACTATGGACACCCCTATAACCCAGACTCATGAAAAGATATACATTGGACACCACTATGGACATTACCAACACCAGACTCATGAGAAGATATACATTGGACACCACTATCACCCAGACTCATGAGAAGATATACATTGGACACCACTATTACCCAGACTGATGAAAAGATATACATTGCTACACATCAAGGAAATGCAGAACAATGCACTAAAAGATGAAGTATGGGAATGGATGTATGCAGGATGCCAACTCCACAAAGAAGATGTATGTAAATACAACCTAAGATGGGTAGCACCAAACGCACTCCTCCCATACCTGTTAACTCAAATTCACTCTTTGGGACACATTGGCATTGACAAGATAATATACAGATTTGTGGGAAAATGGTGGAACCCTTGTGTAAGGAAAGAAGCTGAAACTACCGTGGCAAACTGCAACATCTGTATGGGAAACAACACAAAGGGAAAAGTGAAAGTGCAGACACGTCGGGTACCTGCCCCGCCAGGACCCTTCAGACATCTACAGATTGACTACGTCACTCTTCCTCAGAGTAAAGGATTTGAAGATGTGTTGGTAATAGTTGACCGTTTCTCAACGATGGGTGGAGGCCTATCCTACCAATAAAGGCACAGCACATCACACAGCGAAAATTCTGATTCGTGAATTAATTCCCAGATGGGGATTACCGGAACAGTCAGACTCTGATCAAGGAACTCACTTTTTGTGTGTCAGGAGGTAGCACGCCTCCTGGGCATAAATTGGCAACTACATTGCCCTTATCATCCCCAATCAAGGGGTCAAGTGGAACGTCAAAACCAGGTTGTGAAGAGCAGATGAGCAAAAATGCATCAAGAAGGGATTGCAGGGGCTGATGCGCTGCCTACCGTCTTATTCAGTATAAGAGCTACACACAACAAGACTACAGGGTTAAGTCCATTTGAGGTTGTCACAAGAAGGCCTATGTCATTACCAGGCACGCGAGACAGGTCAAGGAAGCTTGGGGAACCATTCCTAATAGGGAACAATGAGGGACACCTAACAGAGACATTAGGGTCAAAATGTGAAGGCCCTTACCAAGCTTTACTTGCCACTAGATCAGCAGGAAAGGTAGAGGGTAAATCAAGATGGATACATGTTACTCATTGCAAGATAGTATAACATGACGAAGAGCAGAGCCTTGAGACTAAAGAACCGGTTGCTATAGGCAACCGGGGGCCCATCTCGGGTGAAGATGGGGATCAGATACATTTTTATGCAACCACTGCAATTGTCATTCATCAATATTGAGGCAATGTATCTACCTTATTCATAGAAACACCCATACTCTCACTCTTCTTCTTTGTTTTTGTTGCAAGTTATACAGATTATCCACCTGACTCTACAACAACATGAACTGTATCCTGGTCATATAGGTTCTACATGGGATAAAGTGACGTACAGGATCAGCGTCAAGACCAACGAGCAGGAAGAAGAATTCTTCGACGTTTTTGTGTAAGTTAGAACCATTGAGATTGTTATTTGTTTTAGACAAAAATGAAGAAATAGTCACTAGGACAATATATTCTTAATCATATAGATGAACATGTTTATAGTAACTATGTCTGTGTTTTCTGGTTGTACAGTGTGGTGGTACTCTAGTCCCAAACATAGACGCACATAAGCATTTGTATCGTCATCATGGTATCAATACATTTGATAACATCACCCTACAATTTGCCAAGACGATTAACCAAAGTAGTTGTTGGATTTGTACACATAGCCCATTCACTGCTAATGGAGGTATTCCCTCAGGAGTCATTTCATTCAATCATTCTGGAATGTTAGGAATATGGAGGGACATCAGTTGGTTCACATTTTTAATATACAACAATTGTGGTGTTAATGACAGCTACTTGCACACTCTCACACCAAGAACCACTGACCCCCGTTGGAGGAAACCTGATCACTCTGGATGTATTTGATCTTTTTTATCTTAGTCCACCTTGTCAAGTGTGCTATTAACAGGTTTCTGCCACTAAAAGTAAGGCGTATGACTAATGGTGATGTACATCAACATCACACTGACGCCTCAACCTTTGGTCAGTATTCCCATAGTGACTGGGATACTTGTGGCAGACCAAAATTCATTCCCTCACAAATATGTGTGGCAAAGACAGGGAATACCACCACCCCCATTGTTTTTCTTTAATTTTAACATATATAGATTTGTATTTACAAGTGTACCTCTTATATCACTAGGATGCAGGATGAATAAGCTCACTTTATTATTTGTTTTTCTGGGGCACACCCCAGCAATACCCCATGTGTCCTGTCCATCAACGACGATGTTTTGTGGGACTGTGCCAAGCTACAAAAGTCGGTGTAATTTCAGGACAAGCCAGAAGAGGCCAGGAGCATCGATAACATAAGCATTGATTACAACACTAAGGAAATTGATATTTACTCCAGTATACCACTATACCACTATATTTAATTCAACAGACTTAACTATAGTGGTATAAAGAATATGGTCACAAAAATCTAAATTATTGCTAAGGAAATTGATAATTACTCCAGTTGCTAGTTGTTGTTTTTAGGACAGTTCAATAATCTGTTTATTAGTTGATACAACTAATAGTGTTATTTAAAGTGTTAATTTTGACCACTAAAACGTCATTCTATATCTTGTAACCTAGACTCCTTGCTAACATAATTGCTAGAAATTAGTTTGGACACTTTGGGTTTGACAGATGATTTTCTAAATGTTGTTGACAACACAACTCTTCACTTTGATAAAACACTGCAGTTAAATCCAAATAATTCCTGATCATCAACACATAGCTATTGAACTTAAGTATTGTCTCAGTAGGGTTCCAGGGACATGACAGTCAGTTCACTTACTTAAGTGGTCCCAGACCACATTCCAATAGAGCAAATTTTGGATGAAAAGATACATTTGACAGTATAAACCTACTGTCGTCTCATCTGCAGCAAATGTATGAATCCATTAGGTGAATATGGAACAACATCCCAGTGAAGCGTTTCCAACAGTTGTATAGTCCTTGCCTCAAAGAATGTTTTGGAGGCAAAGGGAGGTCAGATTCGGTACTAGATGGCCACTGAGAGTAGGCTTGATTGGCTTTGGTTGTGGAGTTTTCTGCTTCTGGGTAATCCCAAATAATCCTCTGAGACTTTGTGGCTGATCAAGAATTTTGTTTTACCCAAAACCACTCTGTATCTTAGCAACCATGTTCAGACAACACTGCATTATGGTCTGAAGACGGGAGACAGTGACTGTGAAAGAAAGAGATTGAGAGGTTGAGTTAAGAATTTAAAATGGCCTTCCTCCCAACTGACAGATCAGAGTTTGGTCACCCAGAGCGGTGAAGTAAATCTACTTATGGGGAGAAGCAGTTAAGTATCACCTTGTGTCAATAATTTGTTTATTTTCATTTGCATTTGCTGGCGTCCCATCGTCTGAGGCTGGAGTGTTTCAACACACGCTCACGTTCTCACATTCCACAGAAATGCACTACCAATTACACACTTCAACCAACACAAACACACAGGCATGCACAGTCCTCCAACACGCACCTAGCCCACCCTCCAAACACACACACACACATACACATTCGGTTTCTTTGTACAGTAAGTTGAGATGGAGGAGGGCTGGCTGTTAATAGTGGCGACAGGGCATTTTACTCGATCTCCATTCAGGCTCGATGAGGAATGGGCCTGTCACGTCCACAGAACCAGGCCCAGCTGTGGGCCAGCATGCGTGAGATGCAGGGTTCTGGTAACTGGGCATGACACACAGAAAGGCCAAAGATTTTGGAATCTCATCCATCATGTTAATCAGCCCTAAACTGCTATGCTTGGCCAGGGAAAATCCCCAGCATGGAGCCTATCCGAGGGGCACCGCCGAGAGGGGCGTCCGCTGGAGGGTACTTGGTCTGATAGTCAATGTTATTTGGTTCATCTTTTTGGTTCCTTTGTTGGGTCTCATGGGAATGGTTCATGGGTTGGATTTCAATCTGGTTAATCTGTTTGGTTCAGGGGTTTGGTTACTTCGCTTAATCGATTTAGTTCCTCAGTTTGGCTCATGTGTTTGGGTTCTCTGTTTTGGTTCATTGGTTTTGTTCCTCTGTTTGGTTCATATGTTTGACTGGTGTCCAGAATGGGGAGGGCAGGGAAAGGCAGGCACCAGGGCAGAGAGGAGAATGGCCAGTTAGAGAGCCCCTGTAATGGGGAATTTCACGCCTGCTGGTTCAGAGCATAATCCTCAAAGAAGTCATCTGTGCGGACATCGACCCCTGTCTGGGGGGGTCACCATGGCAGGAGAGGATTTGAGGGTGACATCATCATCATCCACGTATGCCAGAACGACAGCTGTGTGCTTAGTGTGCTTAAGGAAGCCATTGTCTTCAGGCCTTTTATACAGACGTTTGTGCTGTCGGATAAGTCAACAGAACCAGTTATGGGTCTTTATTGTCAGTCATCACAAACAATATTAACTGCTTGGCATTGACTGAAATTGAGTCACCAAAAGCTGTCCACTTAAACGCATTTTCTCTCTTTCTGTTTTTTTCCCTCACTGTCCCTCTCTCGTAAAAATATCTTGTTTACAATGAAGCATTTTTCCATCCGTTTCTCTGCCAGTTTCCCATTCTCTGTGCTCTACAACGGTAGTGTCATCAGCGAATCAAATCCCTTTATGCTGTTTGAAGGTCTTTACTACAAAGACATTCTTTGAAGTTATTGTGAAAGCATTCCCTCCAGTCAACTGACATCTTTGAACCTAAGGCACCGAGTCCACCAGGGTATACTATATTGTGATGCTTTTGTTTATGGACTGCTTCTTTTCACACTTTCTCCAATGTGTTCAAACAAAATGCAGGTTCCCCTTCCAGTATGTTGTTTCTTCTATCCGCTTATAGTGCGGGTACAGATGAGGTTGTGGAGAGAAACGATCACATCTGGTATGGCTTGGGCACTTGGACCCCTTTTGTTTTGCTGGTTAGTACAAACACAGACGCCATTGGCTCACTCTGAAGCAGCAGTATATGAAATGAAGATGAATAATGTGTAGCATAATGTTGTCTGCAACCATTTGGAGTACTGCAAAACATGGCCCACATGGGCTAGTCCACAAACAATTCGAATTCTAGCCAATGAGCCTTAGCATTTGAATGACAGCTAAATGTATTGTACAGTTTTACAGGGAAAGACAAAAGCTGGTTTGGGCTCGATCTGACTTATCCTTTGCTCACTTGATACAATTAATAAAACACCCAAGATAAACATTGAAGTTCACCACAATAGATAGATATTTTAAGTTTATCTATTGGTAAGACTCTGGACACATTCACATGTATTATTATTATAATTTGTACTCTCAAAGGGTTTACCAAAGGCACAGCCAGAAGAGAATGGGTCACCCTCATCTCAGAGCCTGCTTCCTCTCTAGGTTTCGTCCATGATGCCACTATGCATCAACCCAGTTGTAGCTGGGTGTTTGTAAAAGCACTTTATAAAGAGGCTTTCTAAAATAGATTTGATTGATTGATTGAATGAAACCAAAAGTTTCAGTGTGATGAAAGTCCAGAGGCTGTGATGGCTATAGCAAAATCTCTTCATTTCTATGTGTGTTTGAGGTTGCTGACTTGCCATAAGATTCACTTGTGAACACAAGTGCAGCTTGACAGCAACAACCAGGTTTTGGGCCAAAAACCCTTCCACAGATGAAAGTTCATACTGCTGTTAATCCTTAATCCCAAATACATCAGTGATCCAACATCATATTTTGAAGTAGGTATTGGGTTATGGTCTGCATCTTTTTTTAATCGTTATGTAACCAGATTAGCCACATTGAAATTAACAATCTCTTTATCTAAAGGGACCTGGCCTAAAATGGCAGCACACAAACATTATATCACATAAAATCACAAACTTATACATGAATCACCATCGTTCCAATTCAGATCAGGATTCAAAACATTTACAGCAACGCATTTCAGGATTTGATTTTGAACTTCAATCAGAGTTACTAAAACATTTCGTTTTAATATCTTTTGTATCTCATTCCAGGTGGAAGGTGAACAGCGCTGGAATGCTTTTTTTCTACTTCATTATGTTTCCTGGAACCTTTCAGCAAAGTACAGTAAAGAGACCACAAGCAATATAATTAGTCTGTTGGACAATGTAAAAGCAAAAAATGCTGGGTGCTTTTTAAGAATGGCCTTGTAATTATATTGTACCATTGGGATAATTTGTGTAGAGCTATTAAGGGGCCGGTACACTCTCTCAAATAGGGTATTGTGATTTGGTAAGAGAGTTTGTAACAAACCCCAAAACCCCATGTTATACTGTGCCAAGCACACATAATGAGGACATAGAGATATGAATGTACAAGACATAACTATAATCTGATACTGGCAGAAATGTAGTATACACAGTATACGAAGTGTTTTCCTCCCTAATAAGAAAAACAGGCCCTATTTCTTAAATAGAAACCTGACTTTAACCTCAGTTTTTTTAAGTGTCTTAAAGGAGAGAGTGCTACCAATTAAAATCCCAGGATATTTGTATAAAAAATAAAATATTAAATCATCACTTAGATTTAAAAAGAATGGATCTTACTTATCAGGTAATATTTGTATTTCAAGATTTATTTCAAGGTTACTAATTTGTTTTAAGACAAACAACGGATGTCTGATTTGATGATATCGTAATGTAATCTGACCAAGAAGAAGTTTATTGAAGTGTGCTATTAGTATACTTTTTTTAAACATAAATAATATAGTACGCTTTAGTTTACTTTTTATAAACCTGTCAGAGATTTACAAAATTATACTTAAGTACACTTGTCTTATACTGTAGTGTAGATGTAGATTCAAATAAAGACTACTTAATGTACAGTTAAAGGTAAACAATAATACCTATATAGAAATCTAGTAGTATACTTTAAAGTTCAAAAATAATATAAACAGTAAACTATAAGTATGATGTTAGGTTCAAATTAACAATATACTATAGTAGTAAACTTGCAGTGTAAAAAATATTCAACTGAAGTAGTTTACTGAGAGTTGACATTGCAAGTTTAATACTTCAAGGTCACAGTAAAATAAACTAACCAAGTACTCCTTGATGAGTGTGATGTTGTGTCAAGTCTCCCTCTGGGGACGTGCCCCCTCCTCGCTCAGGCAGGGTGATCGACTTCCTAGCTGCCACCATTCCCCTGCCCCCACCTTTAGTGTTGATTGTTTTTTAATGTCCCATGTCCTCACAAACGCACCCCCAGTTATTGTGCACACCTGTAGCTCATTCCTTGTATACGTTTGCCAGTTCCGTGTGTACAAGTGCCATTTGTGACTACTCGTTAATAGTGCTCTGTTATATTCGCTCACGACGTTACCATGATCTTTTGTTCTTGGTCTCAAATAAAAAATTGAAAGGTTGCCTACACAAGATGTGAACTACTGCAGTGATTTGGCTCTGTGATGCTGTACCTGAAAGTAAAGAGAGAAATTCTTAAGTTATGTTCACAACGAGGATAAGATTAGCCCTCAAACAGCTAATGTTAATTGCTAGTACGTTTTGCTTATACTTCCAGCATACATCAGCACATCCAGCCAGCTCTAACCAATAATACTTATTATACTGACTTAATGTACCCATGCTCATTGATAATGCTAATATTAGGTAGAAAATCGGTAATGCTCATTGCTAGTGTGAGTTGCTAATGGTAATTACTAGCACGATTCACAAATATAATATACATATAAAACGTAAATACTCATTGCACTGTGAATTAACTTAGCTACCTATGCTAATCACTATACCAGCCCCATTTACAATCAAATTCTTATTATATTCAACCCCAAACCAATGTCAATAATATACTTGTTGTAAAAAGATTTTTAACATAGTGGTCTAGCTCCATCTCTGACCTTTGGCTCGGTCAACTTTATTGTTGTCAAAGGCTAATCGCATGGCGCCCTATTAACCACACGGTCCTAGCACAGATTGCTAGCCCTTGGTTCTGCCACTAGCACACATAGCAACATCTTCACAATGGATGAGGCGATACTATTATCTTTTAGTATTTTTGATACTTAAGACAAATAGGTCTTGACAATGTCTCCTCCTGCTGAAAAAGGTATCTTTGTAGCTACCTAACTAAGCTACAGAGAAGCTACAAGAAGGGAAATGTGCTAGCTAGCAAAACATGGCTGCTTCCAAAAGCATAATGTACAGTAACTAACAATAAAAGGACCATTCTACACTTGATTGAAATGGACTTGATTAAGACATATTAGGCCAAGAATTAAATTATCGAAAATTATATTTGTCTTTGTAAAACATAAATCACATTTTAAATTAATATAATTCTAAATTACATATTGCAAAGTATAAGACTTACCCATGCAACAATGGTCCCAGTTTCGCTCCCGCTCAGTCAGAATAATTAGGCTGTGGCTCAGCAGAAATGCTCAGGATAACGTCCCTTTCACGTGACTCAGCGCATGGCCTGCTTTTGATTAAATTAAATCTTTAGATAAAGGTAATTCAATGTGTTTACATTCTGTTGACACACAGCATTTTTATGTTATGTTTCATTATTTGAATAAATAAACTATTGATTTAATATATTTCAGTTACATTTTGCTTACAAATATGGCTTTATGTTTATCAGGGCCAATAATAGTTTTTTGAGTGTATACTCTCAATAATTTACTTTAGTTTAATATTGTTTGTACTGCAAGTTTACAAGTAAACTTAACATCATACTTATAGTTTGTTATTTATTTTATTTTTTTCACTTTAAAGTATACTACTAGATTTCTATATAGTTATTATTGTTGTCTTGAAATACACCTTTAACTGTATTTTAAGTAGACTTAAAATGTATTCACATGTACACCAGTGGAATACACATTGAAATTTCCATAAATCAATTTTTCCTCCACACAATTAGTCACTGGCTGCACACAAACAGGCTGTACTACTCTACAATATATTCCCTTAAATAGCCAACCTGAGGCAAGCCACAAATCCAACCAAAAAATGATCCACCTCAAAGAGGCTGTCACGTTGCCTCCTGGTGGTGGGTCCACCTCCGGGCGCGTGACTCTCCGGCGTTCGACGTCGCCGGCCTTCTAGCGCCATCGTATGTGTTTGTCCTGTTTCCCATGTCCTGTGAAGGCACCCTTCCCTGATTCCCTTCAGCTGTACCCAGTTAGCTGGGTATTTAAACCCCTGTGTGTCTTGTCTCCGTGTGTGTT
>JACXGK010004148.1:0-10728 GCA_016801125.1 Novumbra hubbsi | reverse complement strand
ATGTATTGTATACACTTTCTGCCCTGTTTTGAAATGCATAATTTTTCACACGTGACGAATGGCTTATGTATGTTTCCTCCTAATTAATGGAGAGCTGCAACACGACAAAACATGTGTGGGTACAGTGCTAGACAATCACATCTCTCTGCCTGAGATCCATTGTGAAGTACAGTGTCTCTCTTGAGTTTTTACAGACTACTAAATCACTTTAACGCTACCGGGTGCAGGGAATGTGTGTAGCATTTTGGTAGTTCTGTAATGAGGCAGAGTCTTTATGAGGACAGATTTCATAGAAGTATAAACAGTCATGAAGTGCTGGGAACAGGCGTGCGGGTCCGGCCAGAAGAAGCAGACCACACGGGGTTTAAGTTGTCTTCACTCCCATCAGAGAACCATGTGAAGCAACAACCCAGACTGTTAGCCCATATAGGATCCAAGGAAAACAAGTGTTCTTAGTTCTTGGAAATGAGTATTGTTGTGTTTATGATCCTTGCCTACGTGCACCAGTGGGGAACTGATGAAGTGAAGAAGATGTCCCCACCTCCCAGTAGAGAACATGTGATTTTTGGCTTAGGTGTTAGGTTTAGGGAATACAGTACATAATGTGGTTAATTGACCTTACTGCTCAACATGTTTCCATAAAACCTATTGAGGTTAAGGTTAGGGTTAAGTTTAGTGTAACAGTTTAGGCTAGGAAATACGGGTGTCTGTGTTTGGGTTAGGCCCGTACAATGATGTGTGTCTGTGACAGTAAATTGGAGGAAAGGGGATTGAAGGAGAGAGAGTTATTGACACATCCTTATTCTGTCAAATGTCCTACATCGGTTTAGTTACCCTCTAAACACCCCAAATAATGTCAACATTACAAGCACACACCCTAACCACAGCTGACATAATTTGAACCAATGAGCGTTGGACATTTTAAAGCCAATTATCCCAGGATCACCTATTTGTTGACAGGACCTTTTAGTTCCACTCCAGAGTCCAAATAGGCAGAGAGTTGAAGTGAGACATCACAGATATCCCCCCCTTTCTTCTGTCTCCCCTCTCCCCGTCCCCCACCACCAACCCACTTGATGCCCAGATTGAATGTCGTGTCCAGGCGTTCACATGTGGTCACCGCCAACAATTGCTGCCATTGTGGCTCCTTTCAACAGACCCAGAGAGAGAGACACGGGATAGCTGAGATGGAGAGCGGCTCGCGGGGGGCTCCCGTGACCGAGGACAATGCCGCCAGTGTTTCCGGCCCCTGGGGGCCACGGTGGGACCTGGGGGCCAAGTGCAGCCAGCAGCTACGGTGAGGAGCACATCGATCACGTGCCCAGGCTGATGAGCACGCTGACGGATGTCCTGCTCTAAAACGCCTGGAGATGCCGTGACAAAGCCCAATGGCCGACCTCCCTCAAACCCCTAACCTGCCTTAGATGCCAGGAATGGCTGACTCGGCTGTCTGTCTCTCATTAGCAGCCTTAAGTCCTGAGGCCCTCTGGGATAGAGACCTCAGGCTCTATCCCCGGAAAGGCCCTAATCCCCCAGGCCAATAAAACACAGATGCTGCCCCTTTCCTCCAACTCATCCTGTCACAAAAAAGATTGACGCTAGCAAGCAATAAGTCTTTTCATCTCTCTCTCCCTTCTTTTTTTCCTATTTTCTCTCTCTGTCTTGTCATTACCTCTCATTACCTCTCTCTCTCTCTAACTACTCTCTCTAACTACTATCCCCACTATCCCTCCTTTCCGTTTTTGTCTCTTGCTATCAGTCTCTCTAATCCTCTCATTTACGTTTTTGAACTGGCACCAACGTTTCCCTCTGACCAAACCAAGAGGCCATTTCAGACAAGTCCCTCTTGATGTGAAGCACATGGCAGGTGTCTCCCTTTGGTTTCCCGTCCAGCGGCAGTCTTCCCGCGTGCTGATACACACCGCGATTACACACATTCACGCATCAACAGGCGTTCACAATCCATCACATACATGCTCAGACAAACCTGTCCGAAACAAAGCATCAAACACTTGTGCGCAATGACACACACACACGCACACACAGCATGCTTGTGCAGATAATCTTTACACAAACGCGGACCGTAACATTTTCTTGCTGGCTGGTTTGTTTTGGAGAGTTGGTTGTACCTGGCTAGCTAGCCTCCATGAACACACGATCTGTCATATGAGAAACAGCTGCAGTTACAATGGGACACATTAAACAGCACAACCAACTAGGGGATGCATTCCTGGAGGGAATTCATGCATGACACACTATACTTGAGAGTTGTGTGTGTGTGTTATTAAGGACATGCTCATCCTCAGGACCACCTCATTTTGATTCAGTGTGTGGTTATGTGCATATTTAAATGTGTGTGTTATTAAGGACATGCTCATCCTCAGGACAACCTCATTTTGATTCAGTGTGTGGTTATGTGCATATTTAAATGTGTGTGTTATTAAGGACATGCTCATCCTCAGGACAACCTCATTTTGATTCAGTGTGTGGTTATGTGCATATTTAAATGTGTGTGTTATTAAGGACATGCTCATCCTCAGGACAACCTCATTTTGATTCAGTGTGTGGTTATGTGGTTACAAAACGTATTCTGCTCTTGGGCTTTCTTGCATGCAGGGCCCAATTCAAGTTCCACCACAGCCTTTCAATAGGTTTGAATTCTCCTACATTCTGCTGTAGCTTTGCTTGTGTGTTTTGGATTATTGTCAGCATTTTGACCTTGCATTCTCCTCAATAATTCTCTAGTACAACACGGAATTCCAGGTCATATCAATGATGTCAGGTTGGCCAGGCTCTGAAGCAGCAATGCAGCCCCAAACCATGATGCCAGCACCTCCAAGTTTACAGTTGCTATGAGTTTCTTCTGTTTCAAGAAACGATATCGTCATTGCGGCCAGTCAACTCCACCTTTGAATGATTTGTCCAGAGCACATTGTTCCAGCAAAATTGGCCTTTAACCAGGTGTTGTCTAACAAATGTCAGTTTGATATTCTTTATTGAGAGCTTCTCCTTTTCAGACCTCCCATGTAGGTAAGTGTGCACAGTCCCTTACTCACAGTTGACTCATGGACTTCCACATTGTTTGTGACAAGAGAAAGCTGTGGATCCCCTTCATGTTGCCCTGTAGTACCTAACAGCCGTGTGCACATTTCTATCAACCCTTGTGCTGAATTTGGTGGAACAACATGTCTAATGTAGATTGCCGGACAGTGGATGGATTGACTTCAGAATTGCTTGAAAATGTCTGTGTAACCAGGCATCAACAATAGCCTTTTGTTATTGTCATGGTGTATTAGCACATGCTCATATGGTTAGGATACATTTCTAATCTCTATGGGGAACTGCATCCTACCAAGTTACTCTCTAATTCTTATTTCTTTTGATCATTTGTGCCTCTTTTGGTGCACAGGATGCAAAATGTACCCATTGTGAATGATAAGGAATGAGCAAGCAATGCCAACATTACATTTCTGTTTGAAATGCATAAACTGTTTTGGATATCATCATCAGCAAATGTGATTAGCATGTATCCTGTATGTATGTGTGAAAATATATTTCCAGCGGTTTTACTGTGCATACTTTCCTATGGCTCTATACAGATGGGTGGCATATTGAAGAAAAACTATTATTGCCGGAGTACTGGAATTAGTATTCTTCCATACAGGTGCACCCCATGACCCAATTAAGCAATTAATGCCCAGTTGGCCTCGATATTAAATAATAATTGCAAGAGGAAATAATTAAAGGGAATCATTACTTGGTCTCTTCCAGACCATGTGGGGTCACTGAATGGTTTGATGAGCATGAAAGGATGTGAATCATATGAATCATGTGAATCATATGTTATGGCCTTTGCAGTCATCAGATCGTAACCAAATTGAACACCTGTGGGAGATCTTGGACAGATGTGTTAGACTGGGGGTCTCCACCACAATTATCAAAACACTAAATAAGGATAACGTTTGGAAGAATGGTGTTCCATCCCTTCAGTAGAGTTGCGGAGACTCTTAGATTATAGGCTGGATGTTTAATACTTAAAAAAAAAAAAAAATGTATCCACTGTTGACGGGGTCCATTTTTTTTTTCTTGTCAGCCATCAAGATTTGAAGATATACCACTTTTAAAAAACCTACCATCATCCAATGTAAACTGCATCATACCTGATTTATTTCCGTATCATAAAAACTTTTCTGGACTGTATCGACAGTGGACTGATAAAGTGGACTGTGTGTGTTAAAGTAAGCCACCTTTGAACACCCATCATAAAAAAAGATTCCCCCATAATTAAAAGGATGCCCCCATAGTCCTGAGGCCCTCCCTCTCCTACTGGTTAACAGCTTCTTCCTTTGTCCTTTTCAGTCTGAGGTCAAAAGGTCAGGGGCCAAGGGTCACACAGACTCATTTTCACTGAAGCGGTCAAAGAGACAAAGACACTCACTCAAGTAGCGTGTACACCGTCGCTAACACACACACGTGCACTTGGGCACACAAACACACACACACACACACTCTTCATTAACAGTAAGAGAAAGTAGACCCGACATCTCTTCATTAAAATGCCATCCCCTCTTCATTAACAGGCCGTTCTCTCTTCATTAACAGGCCGTTCTCTCTTCATTAGGACCTTGTTTTGTCTTTGTGGCTGCATGAAGAGGCCGCTCTAGCATTCCCTCGGGGTTCCCGTCCTCCAGTCCCTCTGCCCCCAAAGCCCCAGCCAGCCCCCCCCAGCTCTGTGCAGCTGTTGGAGCCAGTGACCCAGGACGGGTCCAAATGATCCGCGGGCCCCTGGCCAGCTCCAGTCCGACACACACCGTCCAAAATAGTTTCATGATTGTGTTTGTTCTCGGAGCACAAACTCTCTCCATGTCTCCCCTGTTGTCTCCTGTCGCTTTTATGCTCCCCCTCTCTGGGCGGGAAACAGAAAACCAGCTCCACGTGTTTCTCTCTATTTCTTGTTTTCCCACGTGGCAATTGTGTTGGGCTGATCGTAAGGAAATGTCTTCAATCTTTTCATTAGGATTCAGAAACACTGGTTCACCAGGCCAAGGAAAACAGTTCACGTTTACCAAACGCAAGAATCTTTCTACTAGACGTTGTGTTACGTAGGGTCACAACTGTTTTTAAAACAGTAATTCAAACCCTCATTTTTCGGGGACCTGAAACTTAACCCTTACCCAGAAATATATGTTCCCTATCCTTCAGCATTATACCTCATCTATATAACCCAACCTTTACATGTAAACTTAGCCTAGCCTGAATGCTTGTGTCCCTAATTCTAACACATGGCACACATGACTCCCCGTATGTACACATCTGGATGACCAACACACAGAGTGACATGCACACTGAGTACCGCACGCACAACAACAGCAAAAACAAACAGTCTGCCATACATTTTTTATTTTTCCATAAAAAAATAACAATCTCGTCGTTAACAATCATTATATACACATGGTCTTGCTTTTTTTGTTTTGTTCGAAAGGCCGAGAGCTTTCACTGAAAGCGAGATCTGTGTAATTGACTGTTGAGTTATCCAAAGTTTCACGTCACATTTCCTTAGGAAATTAGAATAGAGGTACCTTCTGCTTTGTTCACTCGAAACCCTGAGTCGTATTTGTTAGGGTCAAATCGTAGGTATTTGTTAGGGTCAAATCGTAGGTATTCGTTAGGGTCAAATCGTAGGTATTCTTTAGGGTCAGATCGTAGGTATTCGTTAGAGTTTGGGGTGTCCCTCCCTAGTTCAGTCCATGTTTGCTGCCTAACAAATGTGATCCAGAAGTTAGACTGGAGCCAAAACCCACTCTCTGCAATAAATACTCTGCAATGGAAAAGCTGACACATTCAAGGAGATCAAGGCACCACAGTACATTTGGTCAGCATGCAAAATCAACAATGACACAATAAGTCCTTGATTTGTCCGAAAGGGAAAAGAAATGTTGTTTTCAATGACATTGGCTAAAGCAATATTTTCTTTTTGACAACTCAGGTGTTACAATCATCTGTACTGCGGATTCTTCATTCACTAAGACATGGAATCAATCACACTTTCTGAGATGCTCGTTGAAAGCACAGATGAACCCTGTTTGACATGTGCTGTGGATCCAGGACAGGGGTGGGCTAACGTTTTTGGCTCATGGGTCGTTTCAGAATTAGAAATTCAACAGAGCGATGCACAGTAACATTTAAAAGATGAGGCAAGATAGAGGAAATAGAGTTGACGATGAATGAGAGAAAAATTAGGGAGTAATACAGTGTCAGAGAAGCAAACAATAAGGCTCACAGCCTGACTGGGACGTCTGTAAGACTGTAACATCAGTCCCTATTGTCTGACTGGGACGTCTGTAAGACTGTAACATCAGTCCCTATTGTCTGACCGGGACGTCTGTAAGACTAACATCAGTCCCTATTTTCTGACTGGGACGTCTGTAAGACTGTAACATCAATCCCTATTGTCTGACTAGGACGTCTGTAAGACTGTAACATCAGTCCCTATTGTCTGACTAGGACGTCTGTAAGACTAACATCAGTCCCTATTGTCTTGACTGTGACTTCTATAAAACGACAACAACAGTACTTATTCTCTTACTGTGAAGTTTATAAGACTCCCACATCAGTACTTATTCTCTTACTGTAAAGTTTATAAGACTACCACGTCAGTTCGCCTGAGCATCGCGTAAAGAGGTCAAACTGACTAAGTATCCTAGCCTGGATGCTTTCTTTCTTTGGCTGAATCCCATATTCAGATGCTCGTCCCGCTGAGTACCTCTCTTAGAGTTTCATGATTGGCTGACGAGTCGTGCAGAGGCCGCCTTTGAAGCGTAGCGTTTCCTGAACAATACCAGACATGCCGCGGCCCCAGAAGCAGAGAGTCACTACGCCCTGAGCTTATAAGCCTGCGTAGAACACGTGGCGCGTGGCCAGACGAATGCCCACATTCACCCGGATGGACGGTCAACAGAGGTGGTGAAGCTCTCACTGGTCATTGCACTTCACAGTGAGTTTGTTTGGACTCCTCTTCTCCGCACCGCATCTTGGTTCATCCCGAACCTCCTCTGTTCAACACATCCAATAGGGTGGCGACCTAAGTTGCAAGAGGGCATGTCCCAGCATCGGATTAACCAATCAGAGGGAGGTCTGGCAGTTATCTCCTCCCCCCTTGCTTTGATTCAGCCACCCGCTCTGACGTAGACGACCTGTCCCTGGGCAGAACTCTGGCCGGCAGTGCCCGTCTTGAAAAACACAAGCCGGCGACCTGGGAACCGAGTTGAAGGAGTACAGTTAACGATTGTTGAACGGGTAGAAAAGGTTAGTGTTGGGGAAAGAGATCATGTCAGTAGTGAGGGGGCGGACAGAACTGTGTGTGGGGGTGTGTGGAAGGGGCAAGGGGAGGGATTAAGGATGACCAGGAGTTAAGAGAAGGAATGTGAAAGTGCTGTGGGTCTAGACCGGTCTGGTTCAATAAAGATTATTCATTGCTTCGCTAATGCGCTCCCCAGAGAACGCACTCAAGTGAAATGTGTCTGCGTGTGCGTCTCCCAACCTACTAGGGAGGAGCGGGTGAGTGGTGAGAGATGGGAGATACTGAAGGCCCTGCCTCTGTCTGAGCAGAGACGCCTGACAACGTCAAACGCAAACACACATACACACATAGACTTTTGTACGGAGGCTTTTTTTATTATTATTTCTTGGACCTTATCAAAAGTCCTACAAAATTTCCTTACCCCTTTTCTAAACATGAATCTAAACTATAACCCTTAACTTTAACTCCCAACCCTAGTTCTAACCCCAACCTAAATCATAAAATTAACCCCATGCCTAAAAAACACTTTTTCAGAACTATGGACGGACAAGGTCCTAACTTTTTCTTATTAGCCTTGGGTCAGTAAGGCTTGTGAAGTTCTATAGTATAATAATACACACACATACTAGAACCCACACCCATACTCGCCTCACATTGTATTGGACAATTCAGTAATTTGGCAATACAGTCAGTTCAGTCTTACCTGTCCATGTGGTCTGATTGGTCAGGACAAAAGCTTGGCATTGGGCGTGGCTCTCGCACACACCAATAGCCTCCCGGATGCTGAAGACGGACAGCAGGCAGCCATCATGCTGATAGGAAGGCCAGCAGCGATAGTTCTCTGCTGGTATAGAGGTGTCCACCACACTCTTATATTCTACAAAAACCAAGGAGAAGGAACTGAGTCAATGAGGAAGGTTGCGTGTGTGTGTGTCATTAGCTGGGGGAGGTTGTACGTGTGTAATGAGGTAGCTCATTGTGTGAGCGTGGGGGCTCTGCTTTGTCTATCTGTCAGGGGGCATGTGTAGCCCACATGTTTTCTGTGTTCTTGCCCTGCTCCACTAGCCCCCAAACTAGCCCACCATCCATCCATCCATCCACACACACACACACACACTCGCCCTGTCTCCACGGCCACCCTCCCTCCACCCTGCCAACTGTCTGACGAGCATTGTAAAGGTCAGCCTCCCTGACCCCACCACAATGCATTCCACCGTCGCCGAGACAACCTCGACCTGAGGCTCGGCAGCGCACATAACTCAGGGAGGAGGGAGAGAGGGAGGGAAGAAGGGAGACGGAGAGTGAGGGGAGAGAGAAAGAGAGATAGGAAGGGAGAAAAAGGGAGAAATGGAGAGGGAGACCACATAAAGAGAGAAAGAGAGATAAATGTGAACGGCTCAGGAATTAAAAGCACCATATTAGAAACCTTAGAACTGACTAGGAGGAGAACGGCTTTGAAGCGTAACATTTTACTGAGACAGCGTTTAAATGTAATATGTGTGTAAGCAGTTACAATTTAACTGCTCATTTACCCTGGCAATAAAGTAACATAACTTGTATTACATTGAATTATAGAGGGAATGAAAACAAATTGTTGTAACTAGATACAGGGTCAACTAAGGATCTTCTAATAAGTCTTTTCGGCGAAATGTAATAAAACCAAAAACAACAGCCTCGATACCGAAGAAATGAACAGTAAAGTCAATACAATTAAATCGTTTCCCTCGCCAAGGCCCACATCAAGCAAGCTCTGCTAGCCTAATGGTAATAACTGGGTTTTGTAGAAATTACAAAAGGCCGTTTTGTACTCATGGTTTATACGGTCAATAGAGCAAGTCGACCAGCTCAAGCGGAACAATAGCCCCATAGCGTTACAGTACAACCTCAGTACATTACTGATTAAGCCAGACATAGTTCGCCATGAAGAGGAAAATGACACTGGCCACCTGTGCGGAACATTCTTTTTCAATACATGTTTTAACAGTATTTGTCATTCATTTTGATGTTGGAATTCAAACAACCGGTGCAATACAGTTGGGTGTGCGTGTAGCATCACGCTCTCGCTCTTGCTGTGAGTGGTTTAGGGTCATCTCGGGTTGTGGTTGATGAGTGGCTTGATCACAATTTTCATTCTCATGTTTAGTCAGATGAAACGCATATCATTTCCATTCTCAAGTGGTAAGATACATTAATGACTATCATTACAGTTAGTTGCCCTTCTAATCCAATTCTTTTGTATGCTAATAGTTTGGTTTTCCTCTGTCTCGCCCCCAAAGACCTGTAATTACACTGTGGTCTGGTCAACGACAACCCACTACATGGTCCAGCCAGAGTCCTGTGTGTGTGCATGGCTATGAGGCTGGTTGCGATGATAAGTATACAGTATGTGCATAGCACTGAACAATAAGTTCAGAAACCTTTAGGTTCTGTTCAACCAATATGAAACAGCATGTCTCTTCCGCGTACGTCAGGATCCAGTCGTAACATGGCCGGTACATTAAAGCTCCACAGCCTGTGACCATGAGCCTGTTGGAAAGAGTCGGGTGGCTTCAAAGCTGGTCGCTCGACCCTTTGTTAAGCCTCCCGGTACATGAAGCGTGAATCTTTCGGTCCTTCTCCTCTAATTCTCTCTCTCTCTCTCTGACTCGCTCTCTCTCTCTGTCTCTCTCGGTGTCACGCTTGGCTGGGCCAGGCGTAGACCTGGTGATTTACAGGGCGGTTTTAAACGCCTGTTTGAAGAGGAGGAAGAAAGATGGCCTTTAAATGGTGGGCGGGGGGCCGGACGGTAGGTCTTTACGGACAACCTTTCAACATACCACTATGCAGAGCGACAGACACACACACACACACACACACTCCCTCCTCTGTGTGTCCGGCAGCGGACAGCAGTGCTTCAGGAGGCGGTAAATAAGTACAACTATTAGAGGCTTTATGGCCGTGATTAATCATTTATGGAGCTCTCGCTTTCTTAAAAGCTCCAGGAAAGGTGGGGGGGGGGCTGTTGCGCTAAAAGCACATAATAACACATTCCTCGGGGCAGCACCGCATGGTCCAGTGCTAGCAACTGGGGAAGAGGATTTCTACTGGACCAGGAGACGAACCGCGGCCTGTGAGTGACGTTGACGGACGGGGGACTGAGGGAGGAGTTAATCAGATGGCGCGTTCAGCTCTGGGGCTCAGACCGCTCGTCGGTCAACAACTGGCCCCCGGCGATGTAGACTGCCCACAGAGCAAGGTATACAATGCCTCTCCCCCACAATACCACTGGCCCTGTGGGATGTACACTGCCCACAGAGCAAGGTATACAATGCCTCTCCCCCACAATACCACTGGCCCTGTGGGATGTACACTGCCCACAGAGCAAGGTACACAATGCCTCTCCCCCACAATACCACTGGCCCTGTGGGATGTACACTGCCCACAGAGCA
>JACXGK010004147.1:16643-40219 GCA_016801125.1 Novumbra hubbsi | reverse complement strand
TCCATATGGGGCCTGTGGGCGTCCGTACCCAGGGCTGTGGGCATCCATACCGTGGGCTGTGGGCATCCATATGGGGCCTGTGGGCGTCCGTACCCAGGGCTGTGGGCGTACATACCGGGGGCTGTGGGCATCCATATGGGGCCTGTGGGCGTCCGTACCCAGGGCTGTGTGCGTCCATACCGGGGGCTGTGGGCATCCATATGGGGCCTGTGGGCGTCCGTACCCAGGGCTGTGGGCATCCATACCGGGGGCTGTGGGCGTCCATATGGGGCCTGTGGGCGTCCGTACCCAGGGCTGTGGGCGTCCGTACCCAGGGCTGTGGGCGTCCGTACCCAGGGCTGTGGGCGTCCGTACCCAGGGATGTGGGCGTCCATAATGGGGCCTGTGGGCGTCCGTACCGGGGGCTGTGGGATCTGTGTCTCTTACATCTCCATTATATAATTTAGTGTCAGTGATAAGGAATGATTTCATCTTTGTAACGGATGCCGGTGGCGTCAGAAGGGAAAACGACAGTTGACTTGACCTGCGGTTCAAGTCGGCGGTTCAGCCTGGTTGATGATTAAACCCTCCCAAGGCACCTTGAAACCTGGATACAGTTGGGCTCTGTTAGCGTGTCCAGGCCGGACTGGGAAAATCCCGTTTTGCCCAACGTCTCATGAAATGTTTAACTCCACTCGAGAGACGTCGTGGCAAAAGGCTGCAGCTCAGTCCCTGTGTGCTCTGTGCTTTCGAATTAGGAACGGTTGTGTTAAGGCACACTTTGTCGAACAGAGCCGGCCAACCCGGGTGCCAACTCGAGTCCCACTACAAACACGCCAGGGTCCAATTCCGTTCCTCGCCACTCATTTCACATCCCGCTCCCTCTATTTACAGATACAATGGAAATGTTATTTTTTGGGGGTTTGTCGCTTCCACTAAAACACTCATTTCAGGCAATCAGCTGACAGTTTGTTGGCAGCTAATTACCCCTAGTTCCCCGCACTACGCCTCTAAGAGGTCAATTACGGCAGAAACGAGGGTAAAATGGGCCTCCAAGCCCAACGCTCCAAACCAATTTTCGTTTTCAGCCGGCACCACTGTATGTATTTTACGTCTTCCGCGTTGCCTGCGTGTTTTTATCTTTCCCTTTTGTTCCCCCTGTTTTTCTAAAGGCTCAGTTCATTTGAAGAGATTAATGTAGTGAATGGGTGGGGATGTGGGGGATGTGGGGGGTGTGGGGGGTGAGTGTGTTGGGTGTTTGTGAGGTCCATCAGGTTTAAAACTCTTGGAGATACAGGGTTGCTGTTTGAATGACCTGATTTCCACACATTTCCAGCAGAAGGCAGGTGTTCCTGGCATGGACCTTGGCTGTGTACACACACTCACACACTCACACACTCGGGCTTGGTATAGATAAGGGGCAGTACGGCACTCTAATCTCACAAAGAATTTCAGTGTTTCGCATTGTGAGTTTGTCCAATGCAACCTGGTTCCTCACCAGACTACATTATTATCATTTAGTTTCTTAACATGTGCTGGACTTGGTAGTGACTCTACTGTTAACCACTGATGTTGCTATACTTTCTGTTCACAACGTTTCCCGAAATGCCTCTTCGAGTCCTCATTTAATACAGCATATGTCTTTGACAGGATAGAGAGGACATCCTGCCCACACAGAATATCTGAACAATACCTAAGGCCGTGCTTTGGTTAAGAGTGTGTGTGTGTGTGTAAAGTTGCAGGTCTTTTGTTACACCTCCCCCCTCATGTTCTGTGAACATCCCATCTGCTTCCTCTTTCTCCTGTGCTCCTCCTTCTCTCCGTCTCCTGCGCTCCTCCTTCTCTCCGTCTCCTGTGCTCCTCCTTCTCTCCGTCTCCTGTGCTCCTCCTTCTCTCCGTCTCCTGCGCTCCTCCTTCTCTCCGTCTCCTGTGCTCCTCCTTCTCTCCGTCTCCTGCGCTCCTCCTCTCCATCTCCTGTGCTCCTCCTTCTCTCCATCTCCCATTCCCCTCCTTCTCTCTATCTCCCGTTCCCCTCCTTCTCTCTATCTCCCGTTCCCCTCCTTCTTTCTTGCTCCCATTCCCCCCCTCCTCTCTTGCTCCCGTTCCCCTCCTTCTCTCTATCTGCCGTTCACCTCCATCTCTCTACCTCCTGTTGTCAGTCAGTCAGTGACCGTCTCCGTGGTGTGTGTATTTCTTCCCAGGATATTCTGAACACAGTGATCCGGTCGTGTTCCCCGCGGTTCTTCTTTCTGGGCCTGCCTGGATTCACCATGCTGGTGGGAGACTTCATTACGGCTGTGGCACGCATCCTCAGTAATGAGTCCCCTGAGGTACCCAGGTCCACACACACCTGTATGGCTGCAGCTGGTGTGACTGATGCAGTGTGACTGATTTGCTTGATATAGCGCCCCCTGTGGACCAATCAGTGTAGTTTTGTGAATGATCTGTAGGGGGAAATGTATCGTTTGGCCATGTTTTTTCAAGCTATGAGGTCGTGGGTGACTTGCGTATGTCTATGTGAATGGACGGATGGATCCCTTTGGCTGAAACAAGCAAGGACATTTTTGCAGTAGAGGTAGACGGATGGTGATAATTGTAATTTTTTTATATAGATTGCCACATGACTAAAACGCGTCACCGTATACATATTCAACATTCTGCAGTGCTTCCAGAGCGATGTGCTGTACGGCACACTCATCATCCCGATGAAGACATATTCACTGAGTTAAAAGATGTCATTGTGCTGCTCCTTGGTGCTTCTCATGCAGTGGGATGATGGATGTTTTTTTCCTCTGAAAAGGCTCCAAGGATAGAGGCTGGGACTGTCCTTGGGTCTCTGGTCTGTTTTCCCAACCTGTATCTGCAGATTCCATTACTGCAGACCGTTCCTGGAACCGATGACGCTGTTGTTCTGAACGAGGACATCAAGGTATTCAGAGGTCTTACGTGTACTCAAACCTTTCTGTAAATGAATGCGTCTGCGGTTACGTCTTGTTCACATCCCCTTTTCCCCTGACGAGTACGATTGGGAGTTTGGCCTGTGTGTGGATTGGTCGTAATTTTCCTTCTTTTCCGTCACTCTTCAGGACTATTTTGTCGATGTCTTACTAAAGACGGCACGGAATGAACCCTGTGAAGCGGCAAGGTATGGCTGGGGTGGCGGGGGGGGGGTTATGGTGGTAAGGGTGGCAGGGGTGGTAAGGGTGGCAGGGGTGGCTGGGATGGTAGGCGTGGTAAGGGTGTCTGGGGTGGTAGAAGGTGTCTGGGGTGGTAAGGGTGGTAGAAGGTGTCTGGGATGGTAAGGGTGGTAGAAGGTGTCTGGGATGGTAAGGGTGGTAGAAGGTGTCTGGGGTGGTAGAAGGTGTCTGGGGTGGTAGAAGGTGTCTGGGGTGGTAAGGGTGGTAGAAGGGGTCTGGGGTGGTAGAAGGTGTCGGGGGTGGTAAGGGTGGTAGAAGGTGTCTGGGATGGTATGCTGGCGAACTTTGGATGGAATCAGACTCATTAGTTTCAGTGGATCCACATTCAGCAAAATTAAGTTGTTGAAGAATTTCTTCCTCATTTCAGAGGATTATAAAGGAGCGACATTTGTATAGAGATGCACAGCATGCGTAAGTATGTACGGGGCCCGTTGATTTAACCAGTGTTGTCCTGTGTCCGCTGTGTATTCCAGGTGTATAGCTGTATGTAGTCTTGGCCTGTGGGTATGTGAGGAGCTGATGCAGAAGGAGATTCACCGCCAGGTCAAGGTTGCCATCAATGTTCTGGGTGTAACACTAAAGGTGAGTGTGTTCATGCCTCCGCGTCCCTGAGAGGGACCCCGTCCGCTCACGGATGTAGTTTCTGTGTAATATCTCCATTCTTCTTGCAGCCAGGGGCTTCATTTTCAGGCCAGTCTGATGATAATGCTGCAACACCCCCACAAATTCTCCTGCCCGAGTTGATTGACACACACACACACACATACACCCACCACTCACGCAACCACACACATTCAGCTGTACCAAAATAAAGGGGATGTGGAATTGGACGGAGTCCTTTTCTAAAAGCAGGTGCTGAACTCTCAGGGTCTCTTTGTGTTTGGCCATTTCTGCACTCTTCCATTGTCTGCACTTGTTACATGTCAAGAGGCATTCAACTGGAAAAGAGGAGGGGGGGGGGGGATCCTTCTTCTGCCCTATATTCTATATCTCTAGAAAACACAAATCAGTCCACTAATGAACTTAAAAAGGTTTTTAGTTGAACTGCAACATTTTCAAACCTTTCTTTTCTGCTAGGAGAGTTTTTAATTACAGTTTTATATCTCGGTTCCACATTTAGATACAAGTTCTAACAAATCCGTTTTCTCCTGGGAAAAAGCATGTCCTCAGCAGACAGTTCAAGAAATCTCTTTGAACATCCATGTTATTATGCTGTCCTGTCTCTCCATGTGTCCACAGAGTCTACATCGGTGTTGTATCTTCCTTGAGTTATTTTCAAGGTGTTGTGTGAACATTATATCTCTGTTCAGAATATGGCAACAATTACATTTTAACATAATAATGTTTGTGTGTATATTTTGAATTGTTGTGTTATTTATGGTCAAGCGGTTGGATTTAGCTAATGCTTCTGGGAAAAGGGCTCAATATGGCGTTGCTGTGTTTGATGGAGAATGCCCTTGTAATGATCATATTCTGGATAACAGCGTGTTCGGTGAGGCAAACATTGCGTGGCTCTTTTCCCAACTTCAATAATGAATTCAATAGGTAATTTATTAGCATGTGTGGATGGTTTCCATCATTTCAGGAGCTAACAGAGCAGTAGCTAGTAATAATTATATAGTATATAAAAAGAAAAATAACTATAAAAAAAAGTATAAAAATCATTATACTTAACAAATGCAATATATGATCATCAAATTAGAAATGCACAAGGCTTTTGTCTTTCTTTTATGATGACAAACCAGTAGAAAAGTTTTAGTAGAAATCATGCAAGAAATCATGCAATAAAATGTCTGTCTCTCTCTCTTGCCTTCTCTACGACTCTCTCGCCTTCTCTCCGACTCTCGCCTTCTCTCCGACTCTCGCCTTCTCTCCGACTCTCGCCTTCTCTCCGACTCTCGACTTCTCTCCGACTCTCGCCTTCTCTCCGACTCTCGACTTCTCTCTGACTCTCTCGCCTTCTCTCTGACTCTCGCCTTCTCTCTGACTCTCGCCTTCTCTCCGACTCTCGCCTTCTCTCCGACTCTCGCCTTCTCTCCGACTCTCGCCTTCTCTCCGACTCTCGCCTTCTCTCCGACTCTCGCCTTCTCTCTGACTCTCGCCTTCTCTCTGACTCTCGCCTTCTCTCCGACTCTCGCCTTCTCTCCGACTCTCGCCTTCTCTCCGACTCTCGCCTTCTCTCCGACTCTCGCCCTCTCTCCGACTCTCTGGCCTTCTCTGTCTGTCTCTGTCTCTCTTTGTCTCTCCCTTTCTGTCCCCTTCTCCCTCGTAGTTTGGGAACAAGGCAGTAGCTCAGGTATCCTGTGACCTGTTCCAGCTCTTCATCAGTCACTGGGAACACCTCCAGAGGCTGGAGCGCTCTCTCCCCAAGAAAATGATCGAGGTAGGATGACCCTGTTCTCCGCCTTCCAGACCCTTTTTCCAATTGGGCGTGCACTTCTTTTTTCACCTGAGGAACCCCTGTGTGTTTAATGTGTCTCCCCGTGGTTTTGTTAAAGATCTTCGTGGCGACGATAGCATTTCTGTTGCCCAACGCAGAGCACTCAGCGGTGGAGGCTGAAAAAAAGGTATGGAGTCATTGAGAGGGCCCGAGATGTCTGAAGGACCCTTTTTTCCTAGATGAAGCGCAGGAATCTTGTTTTGTCTGGACCCTTTGTGTTTCTCCCCATCAGCTTTCTCTTGTTCTCTGTCTGTCCCACCCTGCCTTTTTTTCTTCGTCCGTCTCTACCGCTTCTGGTTTTCTCCCCCCTCTATCTCTCGCACTCCCCCCTCCTTCTCCTTGGCCCATCTCCTTCCAGTCTATTTTGGTGATGATCTATGTGTACAGTAGGCTTCCGTGTGTGTGTGTGTGCGTGCGGAGGGGTTGGGCTAATGGAAATGGCCTCTTGTCTTTGTGTGACTCAGCTAATGGTGTCTCTCCTGCTGTGCCTGCTGGACTGGTGCATGGCTGTGCCGTTGAGCATGCTGCTTGAGCCCATCACCACGCCAGTGCTGGAGGACCCCGCATCCCACAAGACCCCTCTGCTGGGCTATGTCTACAGGGTGGGTAACGCAGAGGAACGGGGAAGGGGAGTTGTCATAGTTACTCTCCTACTTCCTCCACCATTCAAATGCCGAGATAAGAGTTTTCAAGTGTGTCCCTTGGTTTCCATTTGTTAATTCGCTTTCTGTGAGAATGTCGAGCGAAACACGCGACGCTCAGGTACACGCATTTATCACTGGGAGATGGAAAGACGATTAGTGTTTTTTTTTTGCAATTAAGGCTAAAGGGCGAGGCTGAGCATCCATCTAAAATGAATGAAGTATGTTACTATTGGAGGTTTGACAGATGTGGTCAAAACACGGACCTTTATGTGGATGTCACCCCTGAAGAGAAATGGTCAAATTATTGAAATGGGCCTTTGTCCCCCGTGATGAACGCCTGTCTAGGTTTGAATTGAACATCTCTTAATATGAGAGAGACTGCAGCTGCTTTATAGGAAATACATGTAATTATCATCCTGTTGGTTGTTCTGTTGCTCACATCAAAGTTAGTGTCACTTAATTTAATTATAGGTAAATCAGTGAGCAGTGCCCAGGCGTGAGTAAAATACTTACCCCTTGTTACAATTAACATTTTAAGAGCAGCATATTTGGCCAATATTTTTGAAATAAACTATAATGACAAACATTATAAACATACAACATATGAGTCTCTGCTGGTCTCCAATACAAAGACTTAAAGATCCTGTCCTGACAAAATGCTTTTAACTAAACAAAATGTATACTTTTGCATACTTTATTCTGCCACCTTCTTTTCACTTAGTTGTAGTAACTATTTAGATGTTTCCAATACCCGAATCCTCAGTGCTCAGATTCATCTTAATATTGAGCCATTCATGTACTGATGAATGAAGATGGCACATTTCTGCATCTCTGCTGAGGGTTTGAAATTGGTATTTGGTGTGTTTGTCTGTAACAGCATGAGCCTGCTCTGTGTAAAAGGCATGATTGCTCTGGACCTTATTGGTTCACTGGCGCTCCACTCAGGGTCCTCCATCTGCTCTCTGCCTGCCTCAGCAGCTGCACCTCCACTCAGATAGTGTGTGTGTGTGTGTGTGTGTGTGTGTGTGTGTGTCCGTCCGTGCCTCTGCACATCTACACATATCCATATTGGTTTTGGTGTGTGTTACCTTCCTGGAACTGTTGCTATGCGAGGTGCAGCCACTTAGTCGTCAAGCAAGCAGAAGCTTTTTTTTTTTTTTTTCTCCACAGAGGAACCACTTTGGGGCTTTGGTGTGGCAGCTGTTTGGTTCTGGTCTTTTCACCGTGATCTCTAATCCCTCCCCATGCCCAGAGGACTGTACAGCATAATAATCCACATACTGTCTGCATTTCCCCACACAACACTGTTTCAGATAACAGGACCTGTGCCTCTCCACTCTGAGCCTGAGCCAAGTGTGTGTATATGTCTGTGTGTTGAATGGGATTAGCCATTCATTTACATGACCCAGCGTCCACAATAGGTTTACCCAGTCCTCCCACTCAGGGAGAGGGCCCCACAGTTTGCTATTGTCTCCATAGCTTTCATACAGTTTCGGCATACATCACAGGTGTGTGTGTGTGTGTGTGTGTGTGTGTGTGTGTCTATGTATATGTTCATGCATGTTTGTGGCAACATGAGCTGAGGGATAAAGTCTTAATTAAATCAGAGGAAACCTGTCCAATCACTGTAAACAACTGGCCCTGTGTGTCTTATCCGGTCCTGCCAACCCAATGGATGGGTCCACACCATCTGTTATGCAGATCGATACACTCACACATCACGGGAGGAATGGATTAGTGGCAATAAAGAGACTCTAGTCCCTCAGTCTGCTCGCTCACCACGGCAAACAGACCCTAGTCTCCCTCCGTATGTTCTTCCACCGTTCGCCCCGTCACTTCCGTACCCGGTCAGGCTGACACGACTGTTTACCTTCCGCGCGCTTCCAGAGTTTGTTACTTCCTCTGTGTTTCATAGGACGATGTAGATGTTGTTCGGCTGTTCACTCCTTCCGGCCCGTTCCATGGCTGTCGACCAGTCGTAACGATGGGTTAAACGTGTTATATGAAGCCCTGAGCAGTCGTCACGACGTGCTTAAACGGGCACCGGTCCCACAGCCACGTGAGGCCGTCGGTGCACCCTGGGATGTGGGTCTGTATGGCGGTGGAATGGATCCGGTGTGCAGACAGCTACTGTTAGGAAGCGTAGTGGGGAGTGTGAGGGTACCAGACCATGCCCACTATCACACTGCTACTGAAGCTGTCTGTCGGTTTATAAAGGGTGTTTCTCCCCTGGGTGTGTGTGTGTCGTAGGTGCTGCACTGCTGTGTCTCCGGGTCCAACCTGTACACCCAGCAGAGTCACTACCTCCTCAGCCTGTCCGACCTCTGTGCCGACTACGAGCCCTTCCTCGCGTTGGGCCAGGTCAAGAGCGCGGAGACCCCGACGCCACACGTCGCCGAAGACTTGGGAAACCTGCTGACCGTAGCCGAGGGTGAGGAGACCGGACGCATGTCACCGACGGATAGGAGACCGCTCCGTGCTGACGGAGGAATGAGTAGATGGGTGTGTGTGTGTGTGTGTGTGTGTGTGAGACTATCATGTGTATCTGCTATGAATTTCAGCAGGTGTATGGGTGGTTAGTGTGATAGAATGACAGTGACCTGTGTGTGTGTGTTCAGCTGGGCCTGTTTATTTACACTTTGCTCTTCTTCGTCCAGACCACAAAGTGTCTGGGGAAACAGGCAGTGGGGATCTACTGGGAGATGTAACCTTTAATAGGCAGCCTTCCATTTGGAGCTGGCATGTCCATTAAATGTCAATGTTTCTAACTAACATTGACTAGACTAACACGTGGAATGGAATGTTTAAAGAGGTGGACATTAGTGCTCTGTCCCAGAGAGAGTGCCCATTATCAAAAAGACATGGAAAATTATTTTTATTAGTGACCTTGTGGTGCCATTAAGTAAGGTATTAGATATCTAATACACAAAACAATATATATCTATAACGCCCATTTCCTCATTTCCTCTACCGAGGTTCCAGATGCCTGAATTTTGGACAAAAAGAACATACCCATTGATGCAATGTTAGCCAAGCCTAGATGAAATATCTAGCTTATGTCATTACTTTTCATAGCTGCAGCCCTACAAAGTCCAGATAAAAACAACAAATGGTCTCAAAAGACTAACCAAAGAGCACTATGCATTTCCCTTTAGATCATATTGATTAAGCCTCATCAAAGGGCCTGTGTATTGCTAATGCAGGCTGGCCTGCCCTTCCTCTAAAGAGCTTTCTCCACTTTGATGAGGGATGATGGTATTGATGGCACTGTCACAATGCAGAGCTCTTCTTCTTGTTTTGTTTTGTACCTCATCCTAACATGGTATCCCTTTTCGCTTTGGAGTAGTCCTGAGCATTTACATAAATCTCATTCGTGGGAGTGACGCTCAGTTCAGCATTCTGCAACGACGTGGTGCTCATTAGCACTTTGCCAGCCTTGTCTCTCCCCTCATTGTAACGGGGCTCAATGGCCTTTTCAAAGTTGTCTCCCATGATTAGATGCTTCCTACTTACAGCAGAGGTGTGCGGGCCGTGACTATTGTGAGAAATGAAAAACGACCCTATTAGCGATTTATGAAGCGAAAGCTGGCTTTGTGTGAACAGGCGAGAGGAAGAAGCACATGTCTACACATTGTAATGTGCTTTAAAAAAATAAATAAAAGATGGACGCCCAAGGTGTTAAAATGTTAAATTAATTCAGTTGAGATTATTTGGGTCATTTATTAGTTTATGCACATTCAGCTGATACTCTTCTTAGGTACACACAAAATATGAAATCCACGGCCGCATCGCAAACATTACCGTGTTCTGAATCGAGATGGTTCTGGGGGTTTATGACACAGTGTGTGTCTCACTCTCTCCCGTTGTCCCGGGCTGTCTTCTTCAGAAATGAAAAGGCGTAATATGGAGCTCATCCCTCTGACGGCGCGGATGATCATGACTCACCTGGTGAATCACCTCGGCCACCATCCCCTCAGCGGTGGCCCCGCCCTCCTGCACAGCCTGGTCAGCGAGAACCACGACAACCCCTTTGTGGAGTCTTCCGAGCTCTCCTCCGAGGTGTTCAAGAGCCCAAACCTGCAGCTGTTTGTGTTCAACGACAGCACCCTGGTGTCCTACCTCCAGGTGCCCTCGGCCCCCCCCGGTCCGGGGGAACCCCACGACACCTCTTCCCGGGTGCGGGTCATCGTTAGAGACATCTCTGGGAAGTACTCATGGGACGGGGGCGTCCTCTACCAAACACAGGAGGGAGTAAACGGTCTGCACCAGGGGAGTGACGACCCATCCAACCTATCCTCTACCAAGCCCACCTCGCCACGGACCTCCGAGCACTCCTGCCCCCCAGGCTGGGAGTCCCAACCTGGCTGTGAGGAGGAGGAGGAGGTTGACGTTTTGGACAAGCTCCTGGAGGACCTGGGGAACAGCAGCCCCGAGTGCCTGCCCCAGCCCCAGCTGAGGCTCAACCAGCCAGCCCCCTCACCCTGTGGGATGAACCTGGAGCAAGAGGGCGCCATCGTGGAGGCCATCCTCAGACAGACTCGACAGGAGACGGAGCAAGCGAAGAAGGGGATCGCGGGCATCAGCGTTAAGGCCGCTTGCCAGAGACGACCCACCCACCAGGAGCCCAAAGCCCCCTTTTACTTCTGCCGCCTGCTACTGAACGACCTGGGCATGAACTCCTGGGACCGCAGGTAAAACAGCCGAGCATGACACCGCCACGGCCACAGCTGTGGACTAGTTACAGAACACCTCACAGGTGGATGAAAGTGGGGGTGTACAGGGGTCCGGAAAGGCATGGCAGGGTGTGTTGTCTGTTAATCTGTTCTCCACAGGGCAACGGTGCCCAACGGTTTTCACTCGGATCCACTTTGGCATGTGACATCTTTGTAGTGATTCCCTCTGAATGGGAAGCTCACACCTCTTGGGTGGGAAGCTGAGAACCTCACTGGTGGATTAGTAGACCCGGAACCCAATTTAAACCTGGTTCCACTTGTTACTCCGCGGAACAAGAAACCAAACTGAACATGAACAATTATCCGTCTTAAGCTTTTCACTGGTACACCATTAAGTGCCACCTGGTTATTAGAATATAATAATGTTTTTCAGTGGATGCATTCGAGTAAAGTTTTGTTGATTCCTTTTCAGGAAAAGCTTTCATCTCCTGAAGAAGAACTCAAAGCTCTTGAGGGAACTGAAGAATTTAGATTCCAGACAGTGGTATGTTTTAGCACACTAATTATCAATGGGCCTCATGCAGCACACTCTGTGTCTCTAGGTTACATCTGAATGGGTGATGTGCGTCTGGTTTGGCTTTTCTTCTATGCACTGAAATGTTCATACATGGTCTGAAAAGAAAAAAATCCCTAATCCTAGATTTGGCCTGGGTAAAGCCTGATGTATTAGAGCATGCCATGTCCATCATCACTCTAAACCTAAGCCTACTAATGAAGCTTCCCTTCCTCTAAATAAGTAATGATCACACTCTCAAGGCGACACAGATTCAAACATCTCCAGTCTCCTTTCCCCACCTCGGCAACTCCTAATCTACACCATCTCGGGCTGATCACAGCTCTGCAGCACTCTCTCTCACACACACACACACACACGCACACGGCGATCAATAGGCACTCCACACGGCTAATGACTAGGGCTTATTAAAGAATGCCCCTAGGATTGGGCCTCATTCTCCCAGTCCAGTGAGCATACCTGGTCCACTCATGGCAACCCGTGTCGAAGCACGCAAAATGCCCCCAATTTTACACACTGGCAATGTGCCCGCACGACGCCATGGCAACGGAGGATTGCCGAGGTGGAACTTTGTATCTGCTCTTGTTTTGTTGTTCAAGCGGGGGGGTGGGTGGGGGTGAGGAGGCAGTGTAAACACACACTTTTGTGCAGCAACTCAATGACACACACGTCAGGCTTCCTTCTGTAATAGAAAATACTTCCCACTGTTACAATGAAGAGGGATAGTCTAATGTTAATGCATTAGGTCTACACACGGCCCAGGAGACACTTCCACACTGCATCCCGAGTTGACTACCGGTTCTGGGTGCTGAACTAACAGACAACAAACGTAACGGAATAAGTGGCAGGAATGCATTTTCTGTGTGCCTTCACCGTGCACACGAAATGTTTACAGTGAATACACATTATTTTTATTGGAATACGACTTTAACATCCAACAAGAGTGATGTGTTAAGACATGAGCGTTACGGAGGACTGACTGGTGTCTTGATTTAGCGGCAGATGCAGTGCATGTCTGGCTCTTACATTGGTTAGCAAGTGCGGAACATCGATTCGGAGGCAGAGGGCTATTGTCTGAGGCACATGAACAACATTTAGCATGCACAGTAGTATTCGGCGCAGAAATATCTCTTCATCATTGTCGCACGAAGTAAATATTCAGAAAGACAATATTTCCTCCCCCAGTCATCAAAGGCAATAACTCTTAGGTTTCTGTGCCGTCAGACATGTCAGGTTTTGTGGATTTAGCACACGATGACTTTGGAACAGCTTGGGATCTTTGGCGGCGCAGAGGTGAATTAAATCAATTGTATGTGTATTGCCATGTTCGTAGAGCTGTGGTCAAAGTAATAATATCATTAGGCGTAGGATGAAGCGATTACCGTGTAGAATTAATCTATGTTTGGTCAGTTAACATTGGATGCTCATACGCATTTGATTGGGATTGTAGAATCCTGTAGCGCTTTTTTGGTTAAATAACTTTATTTGATGAATCGTTCTTTTTGTTTGTTACGGAATCTCCCTTCAGATGGGACTATTCTGGGAAATGTTAGTTGAGGTGATTCACGATCATTTGTTTTATTTATTTATTACAATGACAGATCAGAATATTTTGAATGACGTATGGAGGTCAAGTCAATTTAAAATGCTCCAAAAGCATCATTTAACAAATATCAGTCAAATCTTTTAACACATTTACTTTGATTCTACACTTTGTAATGGTTTTGTTATGATGTTGCTATCGGTCCTTTTTAAAGCTAATATCTGCCAATGCTTTACATTGTCGCATGAGCCAGAGAGAGAACCTAAGCTTGAATAGCAATTTGGGGGAATACAGTATTATGTGGTAAACCGGATTGAATATAATACTAGCTGTCCAAATAAAACAGTAGCTATCCAAATAAAACATCATTTAATAATACAGGGCATCAAAGACACATTAAATGACAACATTCTATTATCCGAAAGGTGAAACGTTTTGCTATGCGTAATAAAGGCACATGTCCAGGTTTTCATTTATTTCCGTCCTGTGCTTCATGTTCACTACAGCAGGGAGACCCACAAGATTGCTGTTTTCTACATCGGAGAGGGTCAGGAGGACAAATGTTCCATCCTGTCCAACAGTGCCGGCAGCCAGGCCTACGAGGACTTTGTCTCGGGTCTTGGATGGGAGGTACACACACAGGCCACGTACTCCTGCAGTGTCTCTCTGTCACACAGACGCTTCCAGGCTGACTACCGAGTGCGTTGTCCTGTTTTCTCTCAGGTGAATCTAGCCACACACTGTGGATTCATGGGTGGTCTTCAGAGGAATGGCAGCACAGGAAACACTGCCCCCTACTTTGCTACCTCCAACGTGGAAGTCATCTTCCACGTGTCTACACGCATGCCGTCCACCTCTGATGACTGCCTCACCAAAAAGGTTTTTACTTGTTTTCTCTCCCTAGATCCGGAAAAGCAAACACGACACAACAAAACGTTGAAGCAACATACGGTCTGTCTTTGTGTGAGACCGACGGGCCTGCGAACCGAGGCTATAAGCATTGCGTATTCAAGTGGAAAGTGGTCGCAAAGCCTTGTGCTCTCTGTTGTCTTAGCTTATCCTTGGCGCTACGCTGAGATCAGGTGGTGTGACTCCTGGCTTCTGGCATTGATTAGTAAACCCTGGGCAAGCCTGAGGAGTAGAGAGAGGAGCAGGCGGCTGAGAGCGGGCATGTGTGGCAACGGTAATGACCGTGATTCCCAAGCCTGTCCCCCACCTCCTGCCCCCTCCCTGGGTGCTGTGACCAGGGCCCAGATTCAGCCATTAGCCGTCCCTGGCAGGGCGGGCGGCTGGCGGATGCTGGCAGGACCTTTTTATCCCATTCCGGCCATGACGGCGGGAGCAATCGATGGGAGCTTCAGCGGTTTCCCTGGCTGTAGCGCGCCAGCGGCAGTTAGCATGGAGAAATGAGCTGCAGGGCCCCTGCCTGAGCTGCCAATCTTCTCATACAGCATCCCACGGAGAGGAGAAATTCATCAGGTCCTCCTCATACGCCCCCCCCCCCCCATCCCCCTCCTACGCGACTATCGACACGCCTGCCCCCTCACAGCCATGGAAAAAAAGCCCTGCTCCGACCCCATACGGAACCTGTGCTCAGTGGCTGCGGAAATTAGTTAGCCTGCGCTAAATTTGATTTTGGCTAGCTAGTACGAGGCACTGGAGGCGCGGCCCGGCTCTGGCCGGCGTGTGCCGTCAGCCTGCTTCCATTCATTTGACTGGGATACCCTGTAATTGCCCTCCTCTCCTCCCTAGAACCCCGTAGTAGCCGCAGGCCTGACAGAAATTGGCGGCTTGGCGGGGGGGGGGGTTGGAAAATCGGGATGAAAAAGGGGCTTTATCGTCGTCCCGGCAGGATGTTTCTCTGTCAAGTTATAAAGAAAACTTTGTGCCTCGCTCAGTGTGCATTTTGCCAAGCGGTCCGCTCTCAAATGCACACTGTGTTGTAGGGGGAGGGGGGAGGCATTCGCTGGCCAGATTGTCTGTCTGAGAGAGGAAGAAAGGGAAAAATGGACCCCACAGCTAAACCAAAAAGGAGGAGTGTGGGGGGGGGGGACGGTAAAGAATTCCTCCAATCCAATTGTGTGCTCCAGGGCAGAGTCTCGCAGTGCCCAGAAGCAGCTGGCTCTATAATGTGGTTATGGGAGCGGCTTGGGAGGTGGGGGTTAGGACATGTTGGGTCCTAATGTCAGATCGCAGTCAAACCGGCCTCAGGCACCGGGCCTCGACTGGGACGCCGCTCTGTGTGTTTACAACGGGGGGTCCGCTGAGGGGCCCGTGTGCTACTGCGGACGAGGCCTGCGGATTAGGCCCGTGTGGGGTCACGGCGGGAGGTCACGGTGGCGACACAGGACGTGGGCCTTTGACTCAGGCCACACACACAGCTCTGCAGGGCCGCAGTGCGAACAGGGATGTGATTACTCTCATCAGTCAGGCATTCTTGATTTAGTTCTCGCCTGTCACGGGACTGCGGATTAAAATGAACCGTCTAGGTCAAATCTGATGCAATTTCCGGATCTAAATCTGTTCCCCCTTTCAAATAAAGAAATGCAAAAAAAGTGACCTGCCCGTTACTGATACCCTCCTTTCCCCGACGTCTCCGGTTGTCCTGACTCCTAATCACATGGAGCCATTAGCATTCACCCAGACAGACCTGGCTCTTGGTTCAAATCATTGTAATGTAATATTATAATGTTAATTACCTTCCCTAGGATTTCTGTGAGCGACCTCGATATGCATATTCAACATTCTTGGTTAATTTGTCCCGGAGTCTGTTTGGTCTGACCTGTGCTGCAACCATTGATCCTTGTACATATGAAGTGAACCAGTGAGCATGACGTTCAGCCTCCGTGTTGTGGGTCTGTTTAACGTTATCCCATTACCATAATTAAGGGCTTATAATAGAATGTGCTAATTGCATTTTTGGGTGGCGAGGACATGTTTTCCTAATGGCTCATTAGACCCAAGTACATTGGCAGATGTTTTCCTTCCCTCTCAATGAGTCAGTGAGGAGGCTCGGGGACAGGAGTTGTTTGTTACCTTGGAAGGTCCAGTTTGTCCTGGTTAGATCACATGTTCAGCGAGGTGGTTCCCCGGGAATAAGACCATTGAGGTGTGAGCGGTCAGACATTACCCATCAGTCCATGTCTTGGTAGGTCTTAATACTTAGGGATGTTTCTTGTTCCCGTTTCCCCTCTGCTTTGGTTAAAACATGAGCGCTTCTTTAACTAGCCTTGAATTTCCTGTCATTTCTGTCCTGACTGAACAAGGAAATTGGATGCAATTTGGAGTAAAGTAAATTTCAGTGATTGGTTTTAAAATGCTCAATTTGATGTTATTTGTTTTGATTATGTTTTTTGCATTCCCAATGAAAGTTCAAATTATAATATGCTTTGAATTACAGCGCCCAGAGATGTGGTGATAACTAACCCGTGTTAAAACCTTTTTATAGTAATAACAGTGTTTTATTTCTGACAGTTATCACCATAGCGATGTTCAACCCTGTTATTTATTGTGGTGCAGTTGCGTCACCTGGGAAACGACGAGGTGCACATAGTGTGGTCGGAGCACAGCAGAGATTACAGACGCGGCATCATCCCCACTGACTTTGGAGACGTGCTGATCATCGTGTACCCCATGAAGAACAACATGTTCTTCATCCAGATCATGAAGAAACCACAGGTACGGATACTGTCGAGGCAGTTGGCTGCTCGCACTGTGACAATAATCATTCAGAGTTTGCTTTTGCGTTAGGTGGATTACTATCCACTAGATTTGTGTACTTTGCAAGTCAATTGTTTGGACAGACTAACACATTCATAGGTAAGTGTGTCCCAACCTTTGACAGGTGCTGTATGTAGTGGAGGATGAGTGTGACATTAAACACATCATGGGAGTTATTCTCAGCACCACTCCGATGTACCCTACTTTATTCTGTTTGAAAAGAGTAGCAACGGTCTCTGCCCTTTGAGACCTACTCCGTCCCTCCTTTCCTATGGCTCCCCAGACCGGCTTGTTGGTTTAGTAGATTACCGTCTGTCTCTGTGTTCCTATCTGAATTACTGACTGCCCGTCTGCCCAGCTGTGTGACTCTGAAATGGACGCTCTAATGCCCTCCTCTTCCACTCCAGTGAATTACCCTCAGTGTGGGTATGTGCTCTCAGATGCAGTCACATTGTCGCTGAGCTGGCTTTCATCTTGGCTGCTACTCTGTTCTGAGCCGCTGCATAGAATACACAGAGGCATGGCTGGCTGGAGGTCATAGAGGACGGGTCAAAGTAAACACCTTGTTCCTGCTGCTTTATACGGACATTTTGAGAGTTCCAGTTGTTCCCAAACCAAACAAATTCCTGTAGCGTTTCTCCACAAATATAAAATGCACAAGAACTCCACACAGTGCATCCAGTCAAGGGACTAGTCCACCAAACAAGGGGCTTTAGTGTGTTTAGGGCGAAGGGCCGACCAGATGCAAGGCAGATTTCTCTTTCCACTGAACTGCCAGGACCTCGTTGCAAACCATATCCACCAGTGTGGCCATCCACCTTGGACAATATCCAGGGCATACGTCTGTCTTACTCCTTGTGGTAGTCATATCCGATGACAACCTTCCTCTTGTCTGTTTATTTTCTTTGTGTGTCTGTTAAGTCACATTGTCCATGGCAAACAAATATGAAGTGTCCAATCGTGTCTTCTGGGCTTCGTGCCTCTTGAGAGACCTTTCTGTCCATTCCTCACTCCTGTCCTTGTCAAGCTTCTGCCTTGCCAGAAGGAGCTTTCAGCTGCGTTGTCCTCTAGTCAGATGGGTTAAGGGCACATGTTTTTTTATCTGTCTTAAGTTTGTCTTTTGTGGCTTTCCTGCAGAATGTAACTGTCTCTTTCCCTTCTTCAGGAGAGGTTGGGTGATGTTGCCACTGATCCACTTTCTTATGACAGTATATGTCACACCAGGTTATACCCCAGGATGCTGAGAGGCACCTGATGTGACCTCAGATAGCCTGATGTGATGACTGCACATAGTCTAGGACAGTTCTGGTGATCATTGCCTGATTAAAGGATATTTTGTGTGTAGGTTGAGGTCTTTGTTCTCCCATAACCTTCTCCTAAGCCTTGGAACTGGTGGTAAAGCTTTCTTTACCTGTTCGCTGGTGTTATCTTAAAATGAGCTACCCATTCAGCAATTTTAAGCTTGTCAGAGATGGTGAAGGTCAGTGGTCGAGGTGAAATAGTTGCCTGTCTAGTAGACTGATGGGTGGAAAAACAAGGAAGAATAAGGAATCGATTCCAGGAGTCCCCATTAGGGTCAATGATTCATCTGTTCTAGTCATTCTATTTCTGTACTTTCATCCTGTCCAATAGCTAAAATCTGTGTAGATAACTTTTTGGAATTTTCCCCTTGTTAGTACTACCCCAAAAGAAAGACAAAGAGCTTCACTGAGTTAACCTAAAGGAGTCGGGCTAGAAGCACTTGAAGGAGCTAGCTGTCAGTTATGTTCAATTATTTATGTGTAGGGAGTGTGTATAATGAGCTATGCCTGGCAAAGGAGACAGCAGGATGTATGGAGAGGCAATGACATTCACGTCACATTCCAGGTCAACAGTCTCTCCAATGAGCAGATTTAAGATCTCCTAAATGCTTTGCACGCACACACATGCGCACACACACACACAGACACTGTTGATCTCTGGTTTGTGCACACTGCTGTCATACAGAGAGTGCCATTATATTTTTTTGAATGTAAACTATTTTATTTTGGCAAGAATGATGAACTTTTGCTGTGCATTCATTTTCATTGTACAGTTAAAGTGGGGTTGTGATGCTAAGAGGCAAAACTTGACCGTAGTTAGAAAAAACACCTAGGCTAACAAATTGCCCATTTTAGATGTCTCGCATAATTTCATGTCTTAAATTGCTCGTAGCAAATCCAGAATATAATGAAGATGGTGATTTTCTTTGTTTTTCTCTGTCCTCATTCCCCTTGTAGGTTCCTTTCTTTGGGCCACTGTTTAACGGGTCCATTGTCACCGGTCTGCTGTTGCCGAGCCTGGTGCGTGCCACCTGCATCAACGCCAGCCGAGCCGTCAAGTCCCGTCTGACGCTCTACCAGAGCTTGTATCCTTTCTGTCCATCTCTCTGCCCCGTCCACCTCCCTGCCCGTCCACCTCCCTGCCCGTCCACCTCCTTCCCCGTCCACCTCCTTGCCCGTCCGCCTCCCTGCTCCCCCGCCCCTTTTTCTTTGAGCTTCATCAGGTAGATGAAGCTCTTCTAGCTATGTACGTTTATTTATTTAATGTCTTTCCATACTTATTTTGTTTGTACCCATGCTACAGACAGTCTGACAGTTTTTATATGAAAGAGCTACAGTTGCTATATGGGTGTGGTTGGCCCAGGTGGATTGCTATCTGGGTCTGTTTGGCCCAGGTGGATTGCTATCTGGGTCTGGTTTGCCCAGATGGATTGCTATCTGGGTGTGGTTTGCCCAGGGGGATTGCTATCTGGGTCTGTTTGGCCCAGGTGGATTGCTATCTGGGTCTGGTTGGCCCAGGTGGATTGCTATCTGGGTCTGGTTGGCCCAGGTGGATTGCTATCTGGGTGTGGTTTGCCCAGGTGGATTGCTATCTGGGTGTGGTTGGCCCAGGTGGATACATGTGTGGAGCAGGTGCTGAGTGGTGTTTTGGCTGGTCAGCATGGTTGCGTGCTGAAACAGATCTTTGGCTAAATATCAGCTCACTGGCTTTACGTGTTTTGTCTGTCTAGAGTACTGTGAAGGTCCGTGTGGCTGTCTGGATTGTGATTGGTGGTCCTGGGTGTGACCTCACAGTCTTGTATCAACACTAGCTTTAGATGACAGATGCAGAGACGTGGCTGTCAATTAGCTTTCCGCCCCTCCATTCCTGTAACAGCCTGGCTGTTATTAAAGACTCCAGCTGTACATGACGGTTGATTTCAAACGAGGATAATCAGTGATGGAGATTCATTTGCATGTGAATAAGGGGAGGAGTTGAGAGAGGAGATGGACAGTGTCTTTGGGGTTCAGCCTTGGGGGGGGAGAAATCTGATCTCCCACAAAGCCTTGGGGCACCGCTTCTCCTCACACAGAGAGACTTCGTCAGGACCATGGTACTATTCAGGGTTGGCTCATAAACTGCTGAATGGGTGATTTAGGGTCATGAAATAATTTGAGGATGAAGGGTAACTGGGTGGAAGGTTTGTTGAATGACACAGGTAGCTGATTTATGTATTTCTCAGTGATTGGGGGAAAAAGTAGTCAGTGGGCGGCACTGTTTTCCCTAAGCAACTTAATTTGCTAATATAGGGGACTTAATGTATCAATGTTGATCGTATAACAATTTGTATGGTAAACTGTATAATCATCAATATACAATGTATAGTTGCTTTATTGGCATTTTTTTTCTTTTTTGTGAGAACTGAAACATCTTCCCCAACAATCTTTTGCTGTCTGTTAAGAAATGGGTCAGGTATCTGTCATTTGTCTTCTTTTAAGCTTTTATTGAATACAAATACACATATACACTACCGCTCAAAAGTTTGGGGTCACTTAAATGTCCTTGTTTTTGTAAGGAAAGCTAATTCTTTTTCCATTAAAATAACATCAAATTGATACATTTATGTTTTTATGGCACGTTGTGTTTGCTAATCCAAGTTTATCATTTTAGAAGGCTAACTGCTCATTAGAAGAAAATAAATTGCAGTGGTGTTAGAACAGCTGAAAGTTGTTTTGCTGATTAAACAAGCAATTAAACAGTTTTTAGACTAGTTGAGTATCTGGAGCATCAGCAATTGTGGGTTCGATTATAGGCTCTAAATGTCCTGATACTAAAAACGTCCTTCACGTCAGTTTATTCTTGTTTTGAGAAATTAAGGATATTTCATACAAGAACTTGATGATCCCGTACAAAGCTGTGTACTATATCCCTGAACAGAACAGTGCAAACTGTCTCAAACCAGCATAGAGTGAGGACTGGGAGGCCCCAGTGCACAACTGCGCAAGAGGACAAATACATGTGTGTCTAGTTTGAGAAACAGACACCTCACAGGTCCTCAACTGGCAGCTTAATTTAATAGTACTCGCAAAACACCAACCTCAACATCAAAAGTGAAGAGGGGACTCCGGGATGCTAGCTGTCTAGGCAAACTTGCAAAGAAAAAAATCTCAGGCTTGCCAAAAAGAAATGCCCAAAAGACACGAGACAGAAGCACATTGGAAAATGCGTTAAGGACAGATATATTTAAGTTTGAGGTGTTTGGATCTCAAAGAAGAACATTTGTGAGACATAGACCAGATTTAAAGATGCTGGAGTGCTTCATCTGCCAAGGAAGGAAGGCTATCGCTCCATTTTGCAACGTCGTACCATACCCTTTGGACAGTTTTGATAGGAGCCAATTTTCTTCTAAAACAGCACAATGACCCCATGCACAGTTCAGAACTATGCAAGTACTATTTAGTAGAGAAACGGTCAGCTGTTATTCTGTCTATAATGGAGCACAGTCAGCGGATCTCAACCCTGTTGAGCTGCCTGACCATATAGTACGTAAGAAGTGCCCATCAAGCCAATCCAACATGAGAGGTACTTCAGGAAGCATGGGGTATAATCTCTTCAGATTTCTAAAACAAATTGAAATTTAGAATGCCAAAGCTCTGCAAGGCTGTAATTGCTGCATATTGAGGCTTTGATAAAAGCAAAGTTTGAAGGCCAATTAATATTTTACTGAAAAACCATTATTTCTAACCTTGTCAATGACTAGATTTCCTATTAATTTCCTGTTCAAACTCATGCCATGTATGCTTTTTATGGAAAACAAGGACATTTCTGAGTGACCCCTTGCATCTAGTTAATGCCTGAAGCATGAGCAACAGATCCTTACAAATGTGACTTGTAAATAGTTTGAAATGTGTAAATACTTTGGAATCTGACAGATTAATGTTCCTTCTTCTACTACCATGATAGAAACATCTTGTCTCCTCTAGTTCTGCTTTTTCTCACCTCATTGATTGGCAATCAGAAAATAGAGCAGGTTTTGGAAATAACATCAACAACAATGTGAACCAAACTCGGGCTGTAGGTGTGTGGGGCTGTTCATGTGTTCTGTTGTTGTTTCTACATGCATGTGGTTGCGTGAATGTGTGGCGCACCGAGGTAACGCCACCCACTCCTCAGCCAGCCCTATCAGGCCCTCTCAGGGTCCCCTGGAGGCCGTCCGTGGCTCAGCTGAGTGACAGATGTCTGTTACCCGTCGCCAAGTGAATTAGTCCAGTGTGAGATGAACTGAGCTGCCAAGAGGCCATCGTTGCCACAGGCCTGCCTGCCTGCACTAAGAGCCCCAGGCGAGCGGAGCCGGCACCGGGCCTGGCCGGGCCGACCTGCCATTCCTTAGCAGGAGGAAAGCAGCATGAGGACCTGATCTGTGAGATAAGACTCGGCCGGCCGTGCTGGGAACGTTGGCCGTATGAAGCAGCCAGCCGAGGCCCCACAAACTGCAGGTCTGGAGGTTGAGCAGCCAAATGAATGGTCCTAGCCAATCAATGCTGCCAGTGCCTGCACTGGTGTCTGTGTGAGAGCTTCTGCCTGGCTGGCTGCCGGATGGGAATGGGTTTGTGTTTAAACAAAGGAATAGTAATGGAGCCGATTAGGCGGTTTTTAATAAGGCAGGGAACACACTCGCAAAAACTATATTGTGAATAAGAAAGATGGCTCAGGATTCGTTAGAAGAAGAAAAAATAGTCCAACCCTCACAAAGTTCAGGCTTAGTTTTTTTCAGAAGAATTTTTGAAATGATACAATTTAGAATGCTATTTGAGGTTATTACCTCAACAAAGAGCAGGAATACCTCAACTAAATGATTTTTCTAGGCATGACCTGTTCCTTCCTCTGCTTATGTCACAGGAATTGTTGTCGAATTGAACCACTCTTCCCCGCGTTCTTCTCTCCCCATCAACCCCTCGTATTCGCAAACTGTGTAGTGGGGAAGAGAAAGGTAAAGTCGTAACAATCTCCACGGCTATTTTCAGGGCCATCTGTTTGGGTAGCAGACATGAAATCCCAATCCACCAATGCCTTGGTGCTCCCAATCTGCTGCCTGTAGCCAATTCGTTCTCCAAGGTAATTCGTTTAATATTTCTTCATAGAGAAACCACACGACCCCGGCGTGGGTACATAAAGGCCGGCCTGGCGCTGTGCTGCCCCGGGATCTCCTCCCGCTCTCCCCACCACACAACTGGAGAAGTCTCCAGCAGCCAGGCCCTCCGCTGCACAGTCACTCTGGCTAATTACTGGGCTTCACTCTCCCACTTATTTTTTGTGTTGAGCAGTTCAGCTGTGAAACTGGTTATACCCGATTTGTTACTGTTGGTTATTATTATTATTATTATTATCAAACCAGCGTTTTTCTGACCTTTTTGCAAATTCCTTTAAGGTAAATTTCCCTAGTCCCAAACCTGCATCATTGTAAAGGTCCGTAGGGCACAAACCTGCATCATCGTAAAGGTCCGTAGGGCACAAACCTGCATCAT